>CAJQZJ010032020.1:4817731-4828346 GCA_907164525.1 Lophiomys imhausi
TGTGTGTGTGTGTGTGTGTGTGTGTGTGTGTGTGTGTGTGTGTGTTTGTGTGTATGTGTGTGTATGTATGTATGTGTGTATATGTGTGTATATGCGTGTGTGTGTATGTGTTTGTGTGTGTATGTATGTATGTATGCATGCATGTGTATGTGTGTCTGTGTGTGTATATGTGTATATGTGTGTATGTGTGTATATGTGTGTATGTATGTATGTATGCGTGTGTGTGTGTGTGTGTGTGTGTGTGTGTGTGTTTGCTGTGAATTAAACTCATGTTTAAGAGCAGTCAGTACTCTTAACTGCTGAGCCATTTTTCCAGCCTTTGGCAAATAAAATCTAAAATCATTTGGTTAAATTGAAAAAAGAGAACAAATCAGATATAAACATGGCTTTGGAGAGAATTGGCACCTTTGTAATGCTCTATATATACAGACATATAAACATAGATGGGTTCCAGGATTTGAGACAGAATCTTGCTATGTATAACGCAGGCTAGCTCAGACTCTATCCTCTGCCTCAGCTTCCCACAGGGATGGCAGGCATGAACTGCAATGGCCAGCTTATAAAGCTTAGTATTTTAATTGGTCTGTACCTCATTCACTAATATCACCCTTCATGGCCTTTCCTAAGGATTTAAAATTGATGATTAGCCTCTCCCTATCTAGCGGGCCTCTGCTGATTCTGACTCAGGAAGCACCACCTCAGGGGAATTGTTCCCAGGGCCTACAGAGTTTCACATCAGCCTCATGATTTCCCCTTCCTTGAGCAATTCTACAGCACCAACTTTTTCTTTATCAGTGCAGATGGCTGAGTGAGTGACATTGGTGATAGATTGATAGTGGCACACAAACCTGAACAGTGGGTGACAGAGTGATAGATCGATGTGCAGTCTTGCACAGTGGCCCTGTGTCTTTTAGTTTAACTCTCCACAGGTGTTGGTGGCCGAGTCATGTGTTTCACTCTTTACTTACTGCTGCTGGGAATTCACCTTGCAGAATGACTCTCCCTTACCACACAGTTCTACTGGAGGTCTGCCCCAAGTGTTAATGTTCCCTTACCACTCCCCTGTTTGGGAGTTTTCACTATACAGATTTTGATTTTGATTTTTTTTTTTTTTTTGCATTGGGACTGGCATTTCAGGTGTATTCTCTCCTGTTGTGTCATGGCTGAGCATTTGTGGTTGGTCCTAGTGTTTCTACAAATACAGGAGATGTTCTTTTTCACCCTCTCTGGGGTTTTCCCCATTCCCAAACCACAAAGACACTAAAATAGCTTTGGAGATGAGCTCACTGAGGTTCTGTTTATACTTGCTACTAAAATAGAGTGGCCCCTGAGATCCTCACACCTCTTTGCAAAGAATTAGCTCTTGCTTTCTCCTTTTTCCCATAAAATTTTTTCTATTCCTAATTTTAGGAGATAAAAAGAGGAGAGAAGAAGAGGAGAGAGAGAGAGAGAGAGAGAGAGAGAGAGAGAGAGAGAGAGAGAGAACAATTACTCTTAACCACTGAGCTCTTCTCCAGATCAAGTGTTCCGATGTCCTCTCTGACAGACTGTTCTGTACTCCTTCCTCTTCCTTCCCTGGCCAGGAGCCAGGAAACTGAGAATACCTTTTCTCTCTCAGCTACTCAGAGAGCTCAGAGAACAGGGTGTTCCTTCCAGTTCCAGGAGATGCACCATCCTCTTAAGAATTCTCTATGACCTCCCTGGACCTCCGTGAGTCCCTCCTTCCACTCCAACAGAATCTTCCTCTCTTCCTCTCCCTCCATTTCTTCTTCTTATGCAGACACAAGTTACTCTGAAGGTAACCATCTCCAGCCTTGTCCCCAACCCTAGTTCACTGTGGTCCTTTGATGACACACAGAGCATGGGGTCTTGGGCAAATTCCCAGAGACTGCAGAGTCCATAGGTGGTGGTGGCGATGGTAAGTTATACACAAATAATCCTGATTTTTCTTGTTTTGTGTTAGCTCCCAAGCAAAACCACTGGCAGTCATCAGTAGGTAGGAACTTTGCCACACAGTTTGCTAGAAGATCTTTAGGATGTCAGACCCTCAGATACCCACATTATCTTATGATCTCTGACTTATTGCTGGAAATCATCTGGCCTGACTCCAGGGTTAGAGAGGTTGATGCCTTACTGGCTGCTCAGAAAAAAATAACCAGGGTCTTGAACAAATGGAAAAAGTGATGGTGCTATTGGAGTTTTATACCAAAAGTTCCAGTTCTGGGAATCCCAACAGACTAATCTCAGCTCCCCATCCCGACACATGAATTAAAGAGATAGGTAAGGCTGGGGGTGTGTAGTCCAGTTAGTGGAGGGCTCGCCCATCAACCATGAAGCCCTGGGTCACCTTCCAGCAACGTGCAGACTGGGTGTGATGGTGCATGGCTATAACCCCAGCACTTGGGAAATAGATACAGGAGGACCTGAAATTCAAGACCATTCTCAGCTACATATCAAGTTTGAGGCCAACCTAGGGCATTCCTGTGCCCCACCCCCACAAAAAAAGTTTTAAAACAAGAGATGTGAGTGAGTAGTGGTGAATGACAGAGGAAGGAAGTCTAACCAAAGTGGCCGTGTTGGGAAAAGCAACAGATAAAGGGCTTCAGGGACCCAAAGTATGTCTTTGGGGTGTTGGTATGAGCTTAAATTTAAATAGAGGATGGTTTGGGTTAAGGTCAAGATGTATGCATAATTAAGCAATCCTGGTAAAGGCCATATCTCAGTTCTGATTCTTTGAGGCAGTCTGAAGAAGTTGTTATCATGGCCATCCCTGAAGATGTCTGCCCCTACTCCAGGGCAGGGCCTCACCATCATAGATAATTACTGCCATTTGGTGGGTTATCTGTCCTAGCCTTGCTGCTGTTGGAGGATGACTTCAGTCCCCTGTCATAAAGATGTCTAGCAACCAGTCCTGTTATCCCTGGAATCCAAGGCAGATCAAGGAAAGAGGGACTCAGGAGGAAGGCGTTAAGGAGGCAGAAATTGAACCATAAAGGGACAAAATAGTTAGGCTAGTGATTGGTACTATCCATCCTTCAGTGGGGCTTCAGGGTGAACAAGACAGGGATCCTGCTCCAGGGATCAGAGATGTGGCAGTGGTAGTTAGAGAGAGGAAGCTCCTGTGCCATACTTTCTGGAGGGAGGGAATGAGACCACCCTGGCAGCTACCTCCTGTCTCCCCTCCATAGGCAGTCAGGAAGTGTCAAACATGCCAAAAGGGGAGCCATTTCATTTCCTCGAATCATTCATCTATATCTGTAGCTCTCTCTCTCTCTCTCTCTCTCTCTCTCTCTCTCTCTCTCTCTCTCTGTCTCTCTTTCTGTCACTCTGTGTGTTTGTCTGTCTGCCTGCCTGTCTATCTCTCTGTCTGTCTCTCTTCGTGTGTGTGTGTGTGTGTGTGTTTGTGTTTGTGTGTGTATGTTTATCTGTCTCTCCATTTCTGTCTGTCTCTCCCTCTCTCATTGGTTTGAGTTACATATCAAACTCTTTGATGCAGAGTAGTGTAAATAGTTTTTACAGTCTATTCATCTTTTAGATTTTTTTTAATGGTGGTTTTAGCATACAGACCTTTTAAATTTGCATGTGTCAGAACTTCAAGTCTACCAACCTTTTCCTTCGTGGTTTCTATATAAAAAAGACTTTCCTCATCCACAGCCAACTTGTCTATATTTTCTTCAACTTCCTTTTCAGTGTGTTTACATTGCACTTTGTTTTGCAACAAACCTCAGCCTTGTATAGCCAGAGACACATGCATAAATGTCTTCTTGGGCATTGACCACCATTCACCCCTGGAGTGGTAGACACAGGAAAACCTATAAGGGCTTTGATTTGTCATCCTGTGATGCTGCAAAAACCCTCAGGATCTCCTCGGTCATTTAACTGGGTTTTAAAAGAAAAACAATCTCTTCAATTATGTTTGCCTGGTCAGCTCATCAAAGAGTTCCCAACTAAAAGAAAGCAAATAAATGGGGGTAGTTCTCCTGTGACAGCCTGGCAATGCAGTTCCTTCCCTAAAGCAACAAGCTTCTCGAGCTGTTTCCACTAGACTTCTCCACCCCCAAGGAAAAATGTTTTTTTTTTTTAATTTAAAAAACTTACATTTACTTATTTATATGTGTATGGGGATGTGTCATGGTGGACATCTGGAGGTCAGAGGGGAGTCTATCCACCCACGGGAGTCCAAGGAATTGAACTAAACTCATCAGATTTGGCAGCAAGCACCTTTAACTGCTGATCCATTCCACCAGCCCACAGCTAGCCTTAATGTATACTTCTCTGTATGTCCCAAAAGGTCCACATTAGATGAGACTTAAATTTTCCTTATTTACTTTTACTTTAAATTTTGTGGGGCATGGGGAAGGGGATGGAAGGTTGTATACGTGAATACAATGCCCGAAGAGGCCAGAAGAGGGTGTCAAAGCCCCTGGAGCAGGAGTTACAGGCAGCTGGGAGCTGCCCATCATGAGTGCTGGGAACTGAACTCTGGTCTCCTACAAGAGCAGTATGTGCTCCTAAGCACCAAATCATCTCTTTAGCCTTCAATGAACAATTCTATTAAGTGAGAGGAAACCCACCAGCAGACAAGAACTGGACATTACATTTCTCTAGCTGTTGCCTCTTGTCTTCAAAGCCTTTGCTGTGGATGAGGTGGCTCTTCTTGGTGGATTTTTTTTTTTTTATTTTGCTGAGTTTCAAGAGTTTAACCCAGAGCCAAGCATGGTGATGCACATGCTTACATGCTTGCACTTTCCAGCACCGAGGAGGCAGAGGCAGGTGGGCATCTGTGAGTTCTGAGGCTGGCCTGTTCTGTGTAGTGAGTTTCAAGCCAGCCACAGCTACATAGTGAGACCCTGTCCAGCTCAGCAAGCCTTGCCAGCCATTTCCACAGTGTAGGGAGCAATTAGGGACAAGATATGTGCCACACTGTATGCTTAGCTCCATAGCCACAAGCTTCCAAGGGCTAAAAAGACCTTGAGCAGTAGGAAGGTAAAGGAGACAATCTGAGTTCTCAGCAATAAACAACACCAAATCCATATGGATTCTTTTTTAGCATAAAAAGAACATGCTGAAAAGTTGCATAACTCATAGCACTTATGGGAAGTTCGGAAAAGAGCCTTAAGTTTCCAAGAACAGCTACCACCGTCACCCACCATCCATTGCTTCTGCTACTCTCCTGATGTCAACAAGATGGATGCCACGGGCAGGATTCTCCCACTCATTTCTGACTTTTGGATCAGAGGCTCATGAAGACATATCTCATTGGCACAGCCTAATTTACTTACCCACTCATAGATTCAAGGAAAGCTGGAAATGAGTTTTCTAGGTCCCGCCAGAAAGAGGAACTTAAAGTGTGGAGAATTATCAAAATGTGTTCAAAACTGGTAGGAATGTCTAGGGATGCTTCTTAGTAACAGAACACTTGGTCTAGCATGTGTGAAGCCCTGGGGTCCATCCCCAGAACTGAAAACGTGTTTCAGAGTTACAAATACTGAAGCGTCATGGCTCAGATGTTCTACAGGCAAGATCATCTGAACCTATCTATCTTAGGCTGTTACTCTTGGCCATTAGCGGACCAGATAATGGGTAGACGGAGGCTGGTGTAGACCTCGAGGCTGGCCACTCAATTGTGATGGTGAAAGGCAACAAATTTTTACTAGAGAAGCCTCTAGGTCGGTATTTACTTGCATCAGTGGAGACAGGAAGAGGCAGAGGCTTCCCGCGGAGTTTCACACCATGGTGGGATCATAGCAGCGTTGTGACTGGTAGGTATCCTTTGCTCCAGTTTGATGGCTGATATGTTAGTCAACTTTCTGCCACTCTGACAAAGTGAGGAAAATCAACTTAAAGTTTTATCTTGGCTCTTAGTTTCAAAGGTCTCAGTCCACAGGAGCTAGGATAAGATACACCCTTCAAAGTCCTGCCTTCTCTGCCTACTTCCTTCAATCAGGTCTTACTTCCCTGTAGGCCACTCAGCTATGAACTCACCAGGGTATTACTCTACTGATGAAGTTAACACACTATCTAGTTGCCTGTCAGTGGTAGTATCACCTAGGCATCAAACCTTCAACATGTGAGCCTTTTCAGGGGACACCTCCTATCTAAACATTTACACTAAGGTTTAAGGTCCAATATGAATGCTTCTTCCTCCAGGAGATTTTCCCAGGGCTGAGTTAGGACCGTCCTTCTGCTTCCAGGCTTACCATGCTAGAACACTACTGCTGATTCTGACTTGTCTGCTTGTACCCTAGCTCCTGCCAGGGGATGGCACAGAACACACAGTAGCTTAAAGAGTGAATGAATATGAATGAATGGAAGCCAGGAGGCCACAGCAACTGCATGGCTTGATAGAAAAGCCCCATCCTACCTGGCCCGGACATCTCTGGATACTGGCTTCTCTCTTGCTGTGTTTCAAGGTTGCTGGACCCATGCAGTCCAGAGGCCTCAAAATCACATGTCTGACTCATGGCAGAGAGCTACAAGGAGGAGGGAGCCCTAGGTAACCCAAAACAAACAAACAAAAAAAGAGCAGCCCTTTGCCTCAGTGTAGGGAACAGGCCTAGAGTGGAGAGAGAGCTGGCCGCAGTCCCACAGCCAATCCAGAACCTTCCTTCTCCCTCAGGAGAACTCAAGTAACACTCGGAGCAAAGCAGAACACCACTGGGTGAAGTTGTCATCAGCTTGACGCCAGCACAGAGTTTTGAATTATAATTTTCACAAGAAACAGAGACATCTGTAGGAAGAGTAACTGGATGTGACATTCTGCAGGAGGACAGGCTAAATGTGTCCCATGACATCACTCTGGAGAAGAGGCTGCCAGAAGCTGCCCAGGAGCCTAGATGCTCCTGCGGCTTGGTGTTGCAGAGGACTGGACCCAGAGCCTGCTGCTTGGCTCCTAGGTCCCCTGCTTTATTCAGAGCTATTCATTTAGTTCCTTAACCTATGGAGAGGAGACACTGTCTGGGCCAACTCCCTAGGCCAGTTTGACTTGAAAAGATCCCTCTGTCAAGCCTAGAAGTTTCCCCTGCCTGGGTCTCCTAAGCAGGCCTTCCATCAGTTTGCTACTGCTGGAAGTGCAGGAGGGATTTCTGACTGCTGTGTCATCACCTGGGAAGAATCCTGCCACATCACCTCTGTGATCGACTCATAGAGGCGCCTGCCAAGTTTTGGATTCCAGCAAAACCCTTGCCAGGATGAGCCTGACTTCAAGCAAGAGCAGCCCTCTGTGGACCCAGTTCCTGTAATGGGGAAGCATTGTCTGTTGTGGAGACCTACTGTAGATTGTATATCTCTAAGGCTCACACGGATAGGCCTGGATTCACATGCTAATACTAAAGATGCAGGATGACCTCCGGCCCCAACACACGAAGAGACACAGAACACACACACACACACCCCACACAGTTGCAGCCCAGCTTTGAGTTCAAGTGAACAGAGAGCAAGCGATCTCACCTATCCATCCCTTGCTGCCAGATCTCTGTTTACTGGTTTCTCACACTCTTAGTCCTGGTCCTGGGCCTAGTCTTAACCAGTGCCAGGCCAGGGCTGCTGATAGAGAAGTCTGGGCTGCCTGAACGCTGTCCTCGGTGCTGGAGGCCTAGTGAGTCCTGAATGCTTGAAGAAGACATAAGAAAGAGCTTTAAGGGGAACTTCACGAAATCCACCTAACGATGTCCATCGAGGCCCCATCAGAACACCTACCTTTATTATTTTGGAAAATCCCAGAACTAGGCCTCCTCCTTTTGTTCCCAGACAGAGGGATTCCACCAACCCTTCAGCTCAGCAATGTGACCATCAGCAACTTGGGGCTGTATGGCCACTTATCAAGGCTAAGAGGAACTTGAGTTCTCATGTACCACACGTAACCATCACTGTCTGTGTCCTCGGGAGACACCTGTGATTCCATGTGGCTGCCTGTGACTTCATGTGACATGCCTGGGGACTGGTGACTACACGGCAGCTGGTGAGTCTTCCATATCTTGAGTGGCCTCCAACATGACCTTGAGCATTCTCATTAAGTCTGGGCTTTACCCAATCTAGCCTCACCTAGATAGCCCCCTCCCGCATCACTTCCTCCCCTCTGGGGGCTTGCAGATGTGACTCCCAGTGTCTACAAAATCAGGTCGGGGGAGGGGGTGGCGTCTGAGTGAGCCGGGAACCCGCCCATCAGCATGTGCGCTTTCTGGGACAGAAGCCCTGGACCCCCCGCTGACGCTTGAGCCTATCTAGCCATAAAACCCTGCCCGCGGGTCTTGCGGAGGTAAGGGCCGTTCGCGGGTGGAGGGATGAGTGGCAGCGGCAGTGCGCCCGTGAGCCCCGCTTCCAGCCCGTTTCCCCCGGAACGTTGCGGGGCGGGCGGCCCGGCCCCTCCCCCAGTCGGGCTCGGCGGTTCGGAAGCAGCTGTCTCTGCGCCCAGGAGTCCGGGCCGCGCTGCGGGGCTGGGTGGGAGTCGGGTTCCGAGAGGAGCGCGTGCCGCGCCCTCCCCCTCCCGCCGGGTCTCCGCAGCGGCGCGAGGAGGCGGGAGCTAAAAATACCCGGCGGCGGTAGCAGCGCAGCGGCGGTGGCTCTGGGGCTGCGGGGCTGCGGGCCCGGGAAGCAGTGCGGGCGGGCTGGGGCCGCTCACCGACATGCTGACCTTCTTCTTGTTGTCGGGGGGCTCCCTCTGGCTGTTTGCCGGTAAGTCTTGATCTGACCTCGACCTCCATCTCCGGGAAGCTGTAGTATCTTGGCCCAAGGTGCAGGTGTGACATCCCCACCTTGCGGAGCCCTCCACTGCGGCTTCTGGGCAGTCCCTTCAAGGTCCCGAGCCTCCCCCAATTCTGGTGGGCGCCCATGGACAGCGTTGGGGAAGTAGGTGGGTCAGCCCGAAGAAAGGGCCTTGCTCACTGAGACCCCCCTACAACCTCCCTTCAGTTCTCAAGCCCTGTCCCCTTGTGATGAGGATCGGCCATCAGATTAGGCCCCAAGCCAAGGGAAGGCCAGACTTTCGGTGTCCTTGACCATCTCCAGAGACTAAAACCTAAGTGTGTTGCCCCGAGGTCCCGCGGTAGGTGAACTGTACAGCAGGGCTGACCTGGGCTTCCTGATTCCAGTCACAAGCCTTCTCACTACTAGTCTTAGCTGCCCTTTTGCCAGAGGGGAAGATCGGCTGGTTAATTGCCCCTTAGCTTTGCCCAGAGCTATGTCTTGACTTCCTCTGTTCCCTCATCCCTGCACCCTCTTGGGAAACTACTGGGACCCCTGTTGGGTCCCTGCTTAGCACTTTCCCCAAGCCCCTACACCCATACCTGGACTCTCCCAATAGGCCCATCTCTTTACCAGTACTAGTTCTCTGCACTGGCCTCTCCCCTCTCCAGGTCTCCAGCTGATACCTCAAAAGGGTCTCCATCCCAACCCCAGCCCCACCCCTGTGGAGAAGAAGCCTGATAATTTATGTGAAAGTGCTTGGCCTTTGACTTGGTTAGCCCTGGCCTAGTCCAGGGCTAGCATCTATGCATGCTAGTATTTCTTTTTTAGTATTCAGGCAGCACCACCAGAGGTGGTGGCAAAGTTGTTTCTGAACTAAAGGAAGGACAGAGGTTAATCTTTTGTGAGCAGTGTGTTTCTGTTGCTTTGTTTTGTTTTCAGATATTCACAGCAAAACCTAGAGATTCAAAGACTGATTTGCCCCATGCCATATGGTTAATACCTGATAGATTAGAGTTTGAACTTAAGTTTTAGCAACTCATGCCAAGTACTTGATTATATCAGGCCTGAACCTGAGGGGTTGATGGATGGGTCAGGTAATTACTTTCCCCACCCCCACAACTGTCCTGAGTTAGGCCACAGGGACATTTTCCCTGAGCTGAGGAGAATAAGGCCTTTCTAATCCACTCAGGTCCCTAAGCTGCTTCTGTCCGCTACTGTCTGGTGACAGGCTGCTCAAGGCCTCTCTGGTCTTGCTGTGTGCCCAACAGGCAAGGACAGGCTAGAGCTGGCTGGGGTCATGGCTAATCAAAATAATGATGATGATGGTGGTGGTGGCAGCACTATTTATTCCCTACATGATGAAATGTCCTATGAGCCCCTTCCCAGTACTTGGTCCTCTTGTTCTACCCCAGGAAGAACCCTACCCAGCATGGGTTTGAAGCTGTGGTCTTTGGTTCTGCTGCTTTGGTCTTGTGTGGTTCCCGGAAGGTGTCCAGAGGCTACAGGGTACCTGTGATAGGGAGCAGCAGCCTGTAACAGAAGCCTCTGGCTGTGAGGGCTTCCTGTCGACAAGTGGTCTACAACTGTCACCTAGTCAGGCTGACCTGTCCTGCTTCCTTGGATGAGAAAAGGGGAGACCTGCCTCTCTAGGGGGCTATACATCCAAGTCAAGCCAAGATTTTCCTGTGACAGGTGGCAGCCACTTCCTCAGAGACCAAGCTGCTCAGTTTGCTGGAAGGCTGAGTCCAATGTGTAACTTTTCTTGGATGCAATACCCCAACTACATTGTGGGGGGCTTTATAGATCATGTGTCTGCCTTCCTTGGGACTTTGCTAGATCTCAGGTTCTCTCTGAGGATGATAGGGTCTGAGAAATGCACATTAACACACACACACACACACACACACACACACACACACACACACACACA
>CAJQZJ010032020.1:4828356-4871265 GCA_907164525.1 Lophiomys imhausi
CACACACACACACACACACACACACACACACACACACACACACACACTCCTAAGGATGAATTCTGCTTTGTAATCTACTTTGTAACTCAGTGTAGCTACCCAGTTCCTGACACTCACTCAAATAGGAAGAAACTCCTGATGCCAATGTCACCCTTTATGTGCTCTTTGGCTACTCAGTGTGTCCCAAGGGAAACAAGGCTTGGTTTGGTGAAGGTTGACTTCAAGGGCTCTCAGGGAAAGATGATGGGGGAAAAGCAACCTGGAAGAGGAGCAGTGATGTGTTCTGGGCTGCATAGTACCAGACCATTCCAGATCCAATCTAAATGTTGAGTTGTAAACAAGGAGACAGTGATATGGGTTTAGCATGAGTCAGGTGCTCAGTCTGGTAAGAAATGTACCCTCTGTATCCCAAGCACTCAGAGGACAATGGGATCAGTGGATTGGGACTCCTATCTGGCTCTGTGACACCTGTGCAGACTGGAAAGAGATAGTTAAATTTCTAAAAGGGTACCCTAACCCCTTCCTTTAGGTTGCTGTAGCTCTATACTCTTATATAAGATCCAGCCTCCTTAACTTCAGACCTCACCTATCAGTGATGCCTGGGTGGATTTCTGCAGGACCCAGGGCATTTGTCACAGACAGGTAGGCCAAGTGTCAAATAAAGGAAGTCAGAGCTATTGAAGGAATGCAGAGAGAACTGTGATGGGGCTGAGTCTTCATAGTCTCTCGCCTTGAGGACCTGGGTTGTTGGATGGGTCTTGGAGAAGATGATTTTATTAGGGGTCACAGAAAGGCCCTGTGTTTAGACACAGTAGTCAAGTTGAGTCAGGAGGGAAAGACTGGAGGCCAGGAGTGTTGTGTGGACTGTTGTTAAGTTATAAGAATAGGTGTAGCCCAGATTGGCCTGAGTGGTGGCTGGGCTCTATTGGAGTGAGGTATGGCTACAGGAGGCTGAAGGGGCAGGTATCTGGCAAAGCAGATGCAAATTTGCACAGCCTACCTCCACTAAGTCCCATCAGATCCCACCCCTAACCCTAGTCTTCCATTAGGGTAATGACAGGCTTGTGACCTGGAGCAGTCAAAGGAACACAAAAAGGCAGATAAAAATCGGGGCTGATGTTGGAGCTTCAGGAAAATCAGGCATTTGGGGCATGACTCCCAAAGGAAGAAAGTTTAAATTTGCACTCAATCCTTTACTTTGTGGGAAGATTCTGACCTGGGCTTTTTTTTTTTTTTTTTTTTTTCCCGGCTGTTCTGCAGCCTGCATGAGGATGGTAAGGCTGTGCTAGCAAGAGCACGCTGGCACCAGGGGGCAGCAGAACCCAGCCATCCTGCTCTCCTGCTGGTTTTCTGGGGTGTGTGATTCTAAGGGCTCCTAGGTTGACCTTTCTGAAGCTGAATTTGGCTCAGTGACAGCTGTGATAGAACTCAGGACTGTTCCATACATGGGGTAGTAAGAAGGAGGTCTGTCTTGTTTGTAAAAAGAAACAAGTTTTGTATAGTAGAAGTCATGCTGTTTATCTAGCCAGCACCAGATGCACAGTAGGCACTTGGAAATTCGCTGAATGAAAGGGGGTGGGGAGTAGCAGGTGTAAACATATTATCTGCATTTCTGTTTCACCTTCCACACACTGTATGTCAATCACCACGTTTCTGTGATTCTGCAAGCTTCGCTTCACTCTTCCCACAATGCTGTGTTGCTGTTATCAACATTTACTTCATGAAGCACTGAGATGCAGAAAAATTTAAGTGGGAAGCAACTTGTAGACACCAAGGGTCAGAATGTATTCCCAGACTTGCAGCCTAGGGGAGAGCCAGGCTTGTAACAAGCAGAAATTAAGTAGAAGAAAGAAAAGGCATTCTAGAAAAGGGGGTTCTGATGAGGAAAGATTGGTAACAGGGTGTCTGAAGTGAAAGCTGAGTGTGGTGGCTCATGCCTGTATTCCCAGCACTTGGGATGCAGATACAAGAAGATCAGGAATTCAAGGATAGCTCTGACTACATAGAAAGTTCCAAGTCAGCCTGGAGTACACAATATTGTCTCTCAAAACCAACCAACCAAACAAACAAACAAGCAAACAAACTGAAGTGAGTGATGACTGCTCTGCCCAGCCTAGCTGAAAGGAATCTCCAATCAATGGCCTCAACTTTCAGAAACAAATTCTGCTTGGTCCCTGATATTGTCAAGGCTGGGATGGATGTTCAGGGGCTCCATAAGGGAGGGAGGAATATAGATGGATTGATGGATGTCTCACAGCTTCTGGATGAATGGTTTTGTAGAAGAGAAATCTCTCTGAGGGCTCTTGCTTCCTTGGAATTCTAAGATCTAACAAAGCTAAGAAGATCCAGTCAAGTCCATGCATTTGTGGATGGCCTGGCATGATAGTTCCAACCCCTTACCTTGACCTACCCGTAGTTCCCACTCACTATCTGATGGATCTCAGGATTTGTGGGAGAGGGAGTGCTGTGTGAAGAATCTGCCTTGGGTCTGGAGGTTGTCCTTAGGATGCCTGGGGATGGCTTCCTGTTACTTATTCACCCATCAGGTGAGATCATAACCAAATATTCTCCTACTCATGGGAGACTTGGATCTGTAAGAGATAGATGTGGGAATAAGGAACACTTGTTGAGACAGAAATTCTGAATTGAACTCCCTGATATATTCGGAGGTCTAATCAATAATCTCAGATCCCGAATCCTTTCATTCCAACTAGACCCACCTGATCCTATTCATCTGTTCCTCCCAGAAGTGCCCTTCATCTCCCCACCCTAGACTAGGCATTCAGATAGAGGATATCTGTGGAAGGTTGGAAGTGGCTAGCTCTGGCTTGTGCTCTGTCCAGTCAGCCTTGCATTCCAAGTTGGCTGCCTCTTGAGGCTTTAGAGCAATAACAATCAGAATCTCAGTTTCCTGACCCTGGGATAGGCAAATCCAGATTG
The DNA here is from genome assembly GCA_907164525.1 of Lophiomys imhausi. NCBI lineage: Eukaryota > Metazoa > Chordata > Mammalia > Rodentia > Muridae > Lophiomys > Lophiomys imhausi. The sequence continues at coordinate 4,831,297 of CAJQZJ010032020.1, forward strand.
GCACCCATTAGAGTCAGGAACCAACCCAGTGACTGATGGCCACAGGGGAGAAAGACAACTCTTGGCTGAATGGTCAGCCCCGAGATAGACCTCACTAACTCACTCCCAGCACTATCTGTCCCACCTATGGATCTGGGAAGCAGGATTGGGCCTATTACCAGCCCCATTTCTCCTCTAGCATCACTGGACTGTTAGGACTTTGACTCCCCTGACAGATCTACCTGCCCATCTATTCCTGCCCTAGCTCTAGCTACAGACCGATGTATATTGACAGTAGGTTCTGAGGAATGAGTAGCAGAAAGGCCAATTGACATTGAGGTCAACCAGAAACTGGACAGCAAGGTCAGTCAGAGACTATATAGCTGGACTGTCAGAGATGAGATGGGGGTGGAGAGAAAGAGAGGAAAGAGAGAGAGACAGAGAGACAGAGAGAGATAGATAGAGAGAGAACAAGAGAGAAACAAGGTAGGATGTGGGCCAGCCAGTGAGATCAGAGAAGGAAGTGACTAGAGCCTGGACAAGATGTTCTTAGGTCAATGGAAGGAAGATACCAACATGGAGGTGGGGGTATCAGGTAGGAACCATCTGGGCTGTCAGAGTTTACCTTGGCTTGAGAAATAGCTGCCACTCTCTCCTGGTTCCAAAGCTGGGGTCACATGAAACCATTTAGACTCTAGCACCCTGTTTATCAGGCAGAGAACTTGAGTGGCAGCAACCATACCTCTTAGCTAATAGGGTGTGGTTTTCTGGGGTACACCTTCAACTCACCCCTACTCAGATGCCACTTTGTCATCCTCTAAGCCTGGCCATGTCTGTAGACAATAGTCCTTCCCTTTGCCAGCAGACTAGTTGGGGATTTGGGTGTATGTGTTCCTGGTTTCCTTGCTGCAGACCAGGCAACAGGATAGGGTGTGACTTGTGAAATTCTCATTTTCTGGGCCCACAGTGCCCTCTTTCTCCTCCTCTTCCTCTGCCTCTTGAGTCTCCTCCCTGGATGGTTCTCTGAACCTTCATGCAGATACATCTGGCATCTTAGCTTCATAAACATCCTGTGTGACCCCAACCTGAAGTAGGACAACTGGAGGCAGGTGGGTGGTGGCAAATGACCCATTACCTATCAGGCCTGGGCCTTTCCTTAGAGCCACGAGGCCAACAAGTTCATGTGCCTTGGATTGTAGGAGACCCATGTAGGACCCTCACCTTCAGTGCGGTTCCACAATGACCTGTTAAGTGGCCTTGCCCTGGCTGTCATCTCAAGCTAAATGATGCCCCGCTGCATCACTGATTCCCAAGAACAGGATCCTGAGCCTCACAGGGGTACTTGTGGGATCCAAGATTTATTTACTCTGCAGTTGATGGACAGGGCTTGGTGACCCTGGTGTGTCAGAATGTCAGAAGTGAAGAGCCAGAGACATAGCAAGCCACTGTCATCCCCAACAGCCTTAGAGTTCCCCTAGACCTTTGAAAAACCTCCACTAAAACAAAACCAAGATTCCTGGCTTCAATGTGGAAAAGAATTTTGAATTTGTGGCGCCCAGTTGAGAGTTAATAAAGATACTTTAACCTAGGCAGAAGCCAAGGGTTCAGAAAAAGAAGAGTACTCAGAAAGTGAGACACACCCAGAAGCATAGGCTTGAGCTTCTCAGTGAAGAGTCATGGTGCATTGTCTGCATTATTTATACATGCCATTGCTCTCAAGATGTAATTCAACAGATCATTAAGAAACCATCCACCCCAGTTCTTTTTCTCTCTTTTGATAAATGAGATGGAAGGCTCTGAGAAATCCTGGATGAACTTATACTGATCAGATGGAACCAAGCACCACAGACAACACATGGGTGTTGGTACTTGTCCTTTCCATATAACTGGGGTTTCTGGAGCAATTCCTAGAAAAATTACAGATGTACAGCTGAGAAGGGAAAACAGGCCTTAAGCAGCTGTTAGTTGTGTGGGAATTCTTGCCTTTGTTGTTGTTTGCCAGCATGAGGCCTTAACTGTATTCCAGAGTCAGGAGCTCCATACCCCTCCTCATTCCCTGCCCCAAATTTCCCTGTCTTTCTATCCTGCCTCGAGAGAAGCAACAAAAGCACCAGGTGGAGAATACATGTGACCTCTCTTCTTTTCAAGTTCTTCTTATTTCTGACCCTGTTTTCTACTGTTCCTCCCTTGGCATTCACCAGGAACACCACAAGAGTTATCAGGGGTCTCCTTATACAAAAACTAAACAAAACAAATGAACAAAACAGCTTGTTTACTTTATCTCAGCCATTGCTGTTTTTGAAAAGGACAAAATCAACAGAACTGCAGGAGCACTCCTATTTGTTGTCCTGACCCTGAGCCCCGTGCTTTCCTCAGAGGTCACAGAGGCTTCCAGGACCCTCTCCAAAGATGCTGGGGTCTTTTCCTTGGATGGGAAGTCAGGACTCAAGGATGGGTACCCTTAGTAGGTCAGCGTGAACAGCCTCCAGTTGCATTCCCTGGGCTGGCTGGGGCCTCACTTTGCCTTGGTCTGAAAGAGATTTTTGTTTTCTGGTGAGAACAGCCCAGCCTGACCTGGCTGCAGGAGCCAGCAGCAGGAGTGCAAACCCTTTCATGTGACAGACCCAGAGTGGAGTGATGCAGGCTTGCCAGCAGCAGGCCCTCCCCTGCAGCTTGGGAGGCAGGGCACCATTTGCATAGTCTCCCATTCATCCTGCCCTTGAAAGGAGTCTTGAGTTTCCATTTCCTGGCCCAGCCAAGGGCCCAGTGCTTGAGCCCTAAGTTAACCCTATGGGCTATGGGGCCAGAGGCTGAGGCTGCAAATGCTAGCCTCCCCTGACCTCAGAGTGCTGATGTAGAAGGCGGCAGACTTCTGTTTATCAGCATTGCCTTCTGTTGCAGTGGAAGAAAATCCCCTTTTATTTCTTCCCGTGGCAGCCAGAAAGTCTAGCATTTTATCTTTGTCAGAAAATGCACCTTGAGCCAAAGACTGATTCACTGCTTAATGTGTAAGGTGAATATGCACACACACACACACACACACACACACACACACACACACACACACACACACACCTACACACCTACCTGAAATTGTGGGTAAAGGAGCCATATGGATTCCAGGCTATATAGCAGCAGCACTCTTGGCCAAGACAGAGACACAGCTTGCCTGGGACACTTTTGTATCCCTAGGCCTCAAGGTACTGGACAGTGGTCAGGTGACCTACAGGCTGTGCCTTGGAAGGTATACAGTGCCAGCTGTAATCTCTTACACTCTGCAGCTCAATCTCCCCCTGTTAGCCTCAGCTTCCTGCTCTGCTCCTTGGTACAGCCAGGCTCATGCCTCTTTCCTCACACTGAGGGACCTTGTCAGATGCCAACACCTTACAGGCTCTTCCTGTGACTTACCAGCCCATTGTGTCATGTCATTCTGCCCTAGCCTAGCTGTCCTTCAGGTCCCCATCCTGCAGCCCCATCCTTGTTCTTACTCCATTTCTCTCTGAGCAGGTGTCCCCAAGAAAACAACAGTGTTCTTAAATGACAAGCAGCCAAGCAGGCATCCCTTCAGTTTCCCCCATCCCATCTTAGTAACCCCAACTGTGTCTGTCCAGGACCCTTTCCACCTCAAAGAACATGGTCCTAGCTAGAGGACGCTGTCCTGCCTGTACTTTGGCCACCTGCAGTTGGACTCTTGAGCACATATTCCTGTCAGGGGAGCAGATGTGTCCCTCATTGAACTTGAACTTGCAGCCTTTAGGGCATGTCCTCAGTCTAGGCTAGCAATCAGGCCCTGAGCCCAAGACATTAGCAATCCTACCAAGTCTTGTCCGAAAGTGAAAGGATCATGATTTGCCTAGGACTTGCCTTCCTTCCTGCACAATGAGACCTGGCCAGGTCTCTGTCTGTGTGGTGATCAGGGCCTTCATCAGTATCCCTGGAGTTCTGCCTGCTTTCCCGGAGTGCAGTACGGAAGGAGGAACAATGGAACTTCAGTTTACCCACAAACCCTTAGTCCACCACAGCCATCATTTCTGTCATTCTGCCTTGCAGATATCTCCAAAGGGGCGGCTACCATTGCTGTTGCTATCCCTCTGGTCTGTGATCTCACTGTGACTGACTTATGGTGAGGATGAGGCTTATCTCAGGGCCTGTAAAAAGACACTGTGTTTCTGTTTGTTACTCTGATCTCAAGGCTGCTTCTGTTTCTGAGTCTCTGAAAGCGCAGTCTGAGCCTGGCTTCCTTGGCTGCTCATCACAAGGATGTGGCCATGGTCTCTGGCCGGGGTTTGGGGTTTGTGAACACTTTGAGAGGTGCTTGTCTTGAGGATGGCCATGAAGGTTGGTGAAGGCAGACGATGGAGGCATGGTCATGGTGAGTTGGGGAGGCCAGGGAAGTGGCCGGTGGCAGAACCTCATTGAGCCTTTCTGCATGTGAGAAGCTTCAGTCACCCTTTATAGAGGGCTATAATGAGGCTCCCCAGAGAGCTCAAGAGTGAGCCACTTGGCAACTCAGCAACCCTGTCTCACAAGGGACACATACAGGGCCTCTCCTGGCAATGCCTGAATTGGGAAGGCCCTTGGCTCGGTCATCTGTGGCTCTGTAATTCTAATTAAAACCCAAGAGGAAAATGTGGAAACCCCTCCATCACAGACTTGAGCTTGAATCTCTGTGCAGACGAGACACCTGCTAGGCCTAGCAGGGTCTGCTGCACAGCCTTACAGGTTAGGGCTACCCAGATGTGACCGTGAGGCAGGAGCTTTTCTTACCCTGACAACTGGGTCACACTTCCTGGAACAGAACTGCCCCCTCAGTGCCATGTCCCTGGCACATTGCAGGTTCTACCCACCAGAACTCCAGTTGTAGCCACTGAACGTCCTGCCCCTTAAGTGGCCCCTAGAAGAATCATAGGAGGCATTTGTCCTCCTGAGAGTCATGTCTCAAGATATCTGGAGGAAAGTAGAGGAGGGGTGACAAGATGGCTCAGTGGGTAAGACCACTTGCTGTCGAGTCTGCTGAACTGAGTTTGATCCCTGAGGAAATCGTCTCGGGAAAGGAGAGAATTGACTCCTGCAAGATGTTCTCTGACCATGCATACTATAGTACTCTTGTAAATACACACACACACAGTGGGCAATAATAATAATAATAATGTAGAGGATCCAGCAAAGAGGTAAAATCCGGCAGATTGGGGGATGCTGAGGCCAAGTTCCCTGGCCTCCAACTGATGTCTCAGATGTGTGTGTGTGTGTGTGTGTGTGCGCGCATTTTTGTGTGTGTGTGTGTGTGTGCGCGCATTTTTGTGTGTGTGTGTGGGGGGGGCTTTGTCCTCTGAGAATGAAAAACCAACTCCCCTCCCAGACTAAAGACAATGTGGAGTCAGGGAAGGTGGAAGGGCATGGGTTGAGGCCTGGCTGGCTGGCAGAGTGAGGGTTAAGGTCTGCTTGCTTGACTTTGAGCTGCCCTGAGCTAGTACCGCCCCATGTGCAGATGAAGGGGGGGCCAGTGTGGGCCTTGAGGGGCCAACAGCTCCTCACAGAGCTGCTCTGTGCCTTGGTCCCTGAAAGACCTGCTCCCACAGCCACCGGGGAGCCACTGTTCGTACAGTTAATGCCTCTACTACCACCCATCTTCTCAGAGCAGGCGGCTGTTGCCATCAGCTGTCCCCAGGGGCAGGGCCTTCGCAACTTTTGTCTTTTGTTTAAGATGTGGTAACCTCTTTCCCTGGGCTCCACAGGCCCTAGAAAGGGAGACTGGTTCTAGCAGGACCAGCTCAACCACCTCCTCAGTGCCCGGAGCCCGCTGGAAAGGTAGGATGGTGAATGTATCGCCTTTTGTGAGTTGTCTTTGAGCCCCTCTAGATGGCAAAGACATGAAGTAACTGATGCAGCTAATAGCTCTCCACCAAGTGCTTCCTTTACCGTGTGCATCAACTCCCTGCCCATGATCATATTTGAGAAGAGGCCCAGAGGGATTTGGTGGCTTGTCCAAGGCCACACAGCTGTCAAGAGTCTAAATGAGGATTTGGAGCCGAGTCAGTCCAGCACTGGAACCTACCTTCTGGCTCTTTCCCCCAACTTGTTTACTAGAGTGCTACGCCCTGGGGCCTGGTGAGGTTGCAGTCTGAGCTCTCCGATGGAAGGTGAGGTGATTTGATGATTCATTGGCTTGGTTCATATTGCTGGTCATTGCTGAAGGTCTCTGCGGTTTGCAGAGGTCTAGGACCCCACTAGACCAGGCCTTACTGATGCTGAAGGTAGCAAGGGTGATGTGAGGGAAACCCAAGAGAAGATTCAGAGGAATGTGGACGTCCTGGGGCCAGCATGCTGAGTTTTGGACTTTGGATCCGAAGGCAGTAGAGAACCAGGTGAGGTGTTTTGAGCAGTGGCGTGACAGGGTCACATCTGTGCAACAGGAAATTAACTTTTGTGCGAGTGTAAGCACAGGTTAGAGAAAAAAGATGTACAGAGAGGCTGACTTGGGAGTCTGGGCTGCACTGGGTGCAGCTTCTGGGGGGCTTTGGACTGGGGAAATGGTCAGGTTTGAAAACTTTCTAGGGTCAGTCATTCCATACCGAACTATAAAGATATCCTAGGAAGGCATGGAGTAGTACAGCGGGAAGCTACATCACCAGAGGGGTCTCTCAAAGCTGGCTCACAATCTCCCAGGGCCATTTCTACAGGGTTTGTGCTTGGTACTCTGAGCCTTCTACTTTATCACCCTGGAGTCAATGTAAATCCCCTCATGGCTCCCTTTGTTCTATTCACTCCCATCCTGGATCACAAGGGCCATGGTCGTGCCTCCCACCCTCCAGGGTGGACTGGTGGGATAAAGTCTCAGGGTGTCCAGCCTGGTCATACTACTTGGTATTCCAAAAGGGTCTTCGTCAGAGGGAAAAGCTTGGGAGGAAGCTAGTTTCTGCAGAGGGCTGGGTCCTCCTGCCAGGTGAATAGTCACAAACACCTACAGCAGCTCGCTTGGCAACGGCAGCACTGCTAGTCCCTGGGGTGTTGTCTGTATGCCCCCACCAGCTTGGCTGCTGCAACTAGAAAAGCCTCCTGGGGCATGGAAAAAGACAACTGGGCTTGGACCCTAGGGACTGCCCCAGGTTATAGGAGGTCAGAGGAGCAAGGCCATGTAAAATAACCAGAGACCAGACTCCCAGGACTAGTCCCTGTTCTCCCCACCCACATATCAAGAGCTTGGTTGTGTGCACTGGCTCCGAAGCCAGTGTCCTCAGAGGACCTGGACTCATGCTGCCAGTGGGCTCGCAGGTCTGAGGGGGATCTCAGAGTTTAAGCGAGTGCTTCTGGCTGTCTAAGGAGGTAAAGCTGGAAAAACAGAGCCCTCTGGTTGCCAAGGAGGGGTGCAGGCCAGACTTGGGGCCAAAGGAGCTGTGGCCACTGTAGATGGCTCCTTAAGTGGACAGTCAACTGAGGAGCAGTGGGCTGTCCTTCATGTAATGCCCTTCACTGCTCCAGGTGGGAGGAGACTCATGGTGTGTGCAAGGTGAACAGCACATGACTGATCCCACTGGCCAATCCCAGGTCCAGAGTCTGGTGTCTCTGCAGGTCCCCATCACCTCTCAGGATCTCAACCTGGGTCCTTCTGGCCAGGCAAGAGCTATTTTATTTTTCTGTTTTAAGGAGATAATTGTAGGAATAGGTCCATGTTGGCAGAGGTGGCATAGGCACAGAAAACAAGGGGATGCATACTGTGTTTCTGAGTCATTGAAATGGCTCCACTTCCTTGCAGTGTGTGTAGAGGCTGTCATGAGGACCAAACAGTGTGGTGTAGAGGACAGGTTTTTCTAGGAATCAGAAAATCAGGAAGACTAGACAAGTCCTACTTTCTCTGAAGCTCAGAAACTATCCTCACAGGCTTGTGCTGGTGAACTTTGTACAGGATTCCAGGGGCTCAAACACTTTATTACCTAAAAAGAAAGAATACTCAGTTCCCTATGCATTCCAGGAACTCTCCAGCCTTTATGTGTTGGCTTCTCTCTACCTGGGACAGCCTTTTCTCTTCATCCTTCAGCCTCCACAATGGTGTCACTCCCTGCCAGAAGCCTGCTTTGCCTTGTCATAGCTGAGTCAGGCACCTCCCCTGCTGTCCTGTGTCTGATCACAGCCTAGACCATACTGTACAGTACTGCCCACTCCCTTGTGTCTACCCTAAGAACAGAGACCATGTGGAGGCTTCCAGATACATGGGCGGGAGGATGGATGGGGGACCTGGCCATTCCGTGCTGTGCTCTGTGATGATGCCAGCATCGCACCCTGTGTCTCGGATGCCAAGTTTGTGCTGCAGTTTGAAGTCTGTCTATAGGCAACTGCCAAGGGGCAGGGATTGGTGATCTGAAGATATTCTTTCAGCCTCTTTAATATTGTTGTAAACCATCTAGTGGAGTCCTTGGGTGCTGGGTAGGGGCCCACTGAGTCAGTCCATTTCATTAAAGGAAACAACCCTCAGCTCAGAGCCCACCTCAAAAGCTGGTTGAGGCGTCTAGGTTTCCCACTAAGTAGTGAGTCACTCATCTGGTAGGTCTGGCTGCAACTTGGTCTTCCCATCTGCATTTTAGGTAAGTGGATGTCCTGAGATGAGAAGGCGCCAGCTGGCCACCTCCCAGAGCCCTTCCTCCCTAGAGAGCTTTTCCCTGGTGAAGTCACTGTGATGCATAGCTGCGGCTCTGCTCTGATGATCTGATGATGAGAACTTTAATTTAGTCAGTTGACCTATAGAGAGTGTGTGTGTATGTGTGTGTGTGTGTGTGTGTGTGTGTGTGTGTATGTGTGCGTGTATGTATGTGTGCGTGTGTCTGTGTGTGTGTTGTGTGTTGTGTGGTGTGTGTGTTGTGTGGTGTGTGATGTGTGTGTGTGTATGTTGTATGTGTGTGTGTGTGCTTTCTGTGAGGTGTTTGCCCTTATCTTTGGTCTCACTTAAGAAGATTGCTTGCTTGTGGGAGCTGGAGAGATGTCTTTGCAGTTAAGGACATTTGTTGCTCTTTCAGAGACCCAGACTCAATTCCTAGCACCTACATGGTGGCTCACAACTGTCTATTACTCTAGTTCCAGGGGATCTGTTACTCTCTTCTGATCTCTATGGGTAACAGGCATGTGTGTGGTACACAGACATACATGCAGGCAAAATATTCACACACATTTATTTAAACAACAAAAAAGCTTGCTGATAAAATTAGGCTTCAAGTGCCACAGATCGGGGACAATGCCCTTGCCAGACTAGGGGCCCATATTCACAGCTCCCTAGGAGCACCCATATCTGGAGGTTGGTGAGTGTCCCTGAAACTCAAAGAGCCTGCTGTGCATCTTCAAAACTGCACTCCCATAGAAGCACAGGGTCTGATCTAAACTGCCCCTGTCCAATGGTTGGACCACTTGGGCCAGGCTTGCCTCTCTTTCTCTTTCTGAGGCTGAGCAGCCTGCTCCATCTGACAAGCATGTCTTTTAGTTATGTCTGTAGTTCTGTGACTATGCCATGCCCAGTGGTGCTGTGCCCATTTTAAAGACAGGAAGTGAGGGTTCAGAGAGGTGGGGTATGCTTAACCATGTGTAGATTATAAACAAAGAAGAGACTTGAACTGAAGAACTTTCTTCCCTCTGGCCTACAATGATGTTGCACATTACTGATCTCATGCCACGTGATGTTACAGTTTAACACAACTATTTGTTGGAATTTAAGCTGCTTTCTCCTCTCTCAGAGAATAAGCAATTGCTTATAGCTCCTATCCCATGGCTCCAGGGTTGCCACTGTTGGCATTTATTTTTGTTTTTTCCCAAGAAGGAAAACCATACCTACTGTTTCCATGACATCAAGGGCCCACAAAGAGGCAGCCTGCAGATGGCTTGGGACAGTTCAGAGCCTGCCCTTCAGTCACTGGGTTAGCAGACTTATGCATGTCCCTGGAGCTTCTAGCTCCATGTCTTACTAGGTAGTGACACTAAGGGGTCCAGTGGGAGTGCCAGCACCTGACCAGTTCCTCTGTACCTTCTCAGTCCTGAGCAAGGTACAGAACCCAGAGCCCAGAAAGCTGTACCTGCTCTGCCAATGTCACCACCCAACAGCTAACAGGAGGACATAGGGGATCTCTGGGAGATGCCCTACTCACCTCCAGGGCCTCTTTCATGTCTCCCTGAGAGGCTCACTGCATTTTCTTGACTATAGTGGTTGGGGTGCACATCAAAGGAGGTGCTGGTACCACTAGATCCATCTATTACTTTGATTCCTTCCTCTCTTAACCTTGCTCATTTTCCTCTTCCCATCAGTTTAATGCCTAAGCATTTCCCTCTGCTCTGTTAACTGTATCCAGTCAAGGGTGGGGCCAGCTATGCCTCTTGGTACCTCATTTGTGGTAGGTCATTGACTTCAAGTCGTGAAGCTTGGAGGTATCTATCTAGGCTAGTCCATGGGCTCCGCCAAATTTCCCTTCCTTCTCTCCCTCAGAGTCAAAGCCTAGGGTGCAAGCTCAGAGGTGGATCAGGGAAAGCCTGACCCCCCATCCCACTCATTCTATTCACAGCGATGGGCACTTCTGCTGTCTGTCTATCGTCTCTGTATCCGAGGAGCAAACATAAGCAAAGATCTGTGACTAGGACCCCAAGGCCTGGGACCTGGGATAGTCAGTGCATACTGGTTCCTGGAAGATGTGGCAATGGCTGTCAGCCATGGGCCCAGGCCTGGGCATGTGATTCTCAGGAAAACTGATGCCAGGCTATCAGGTGTGAGCACTGAGGGCTCTAGGCTCTCGACAGAAAAATGCGTCTCCAGGTGTCCAGCCTCTGGGCTGTACTGTGTTGCACTAGGAGACTACATATCTGACTGCCCTATGCCCGCCCTATTCACTAGGACCCTGCCATGGCCTGCCTGCCTGGTCTCCTCCCTCACCTGTCTCTTATCTCCTACAGAGATTGCTCTGTCACTTCTGGAGAAGATGCAAACCCAGGAGATCCTGAGGATCCTGCGGCTGCCCGAGCTTGCAGACTTGGGCCAGTTTTTCCGCAGCCTCTCAGCTACCACCCTCGTGAGTATGGGTGCACTGGCTGCCATTCTTGCCTACTGGCTCACTCACCGGCCAAAGGCCTTGCAACCACCATGCAACCTTCTGATGCAGTCGGAAGAAGTGGAGGTGAGCAGGGCAGGAGCTGTCCCAACATACAAGTAGTTCCAGATGGTAGAAGCCAAACCTGTAACTTGTTTGACCCCAAGTGGCCCAAAGAATCCTGGTATCCCCTGGCAACCAGCCAACATGCTCTTCAGCAGCCTTTGGTAAGGTCCCCAGGAAGATGGTCCTTCCACCTCTGCCAAGTACTGATGTAGGCAGAGCTTGACTTTGCTTGACCACCAGGCAGGCTAAGAAGGTCCTCGGGCACTGCAGGGTAAATTCACTCCCAAGTTCCTGCCCCTAGTCCTGGCTGACAGAGACCAGAGCTGAGCTCATCCCAGGGCCCTGCCCCCTCCCTCATAACACCTGGGTTCACAGGGAAGTCAGCAGCAAGGAAGAAGACGCACTGACTTGCCAGCAAGGGACTGGTGAGATTTCCTTCTCCATGGAATTTAAGGACGTTGGTTTTTGTTTTTGTTTAAGATTTATTTATTTTTATGTGCATTGGTATTTTCCCTGCATGTATGTCTGTGTGAGGGCATCAGATCCCCTGAAACTGGAGGTACAGACAGTTGTGAGCTGCCATGTGGGTTCTAGGAATTGAACCCTGATCCTCTGGAAGAGTAATTAGTTTTTGTTTTTTTTTCCTGTTCGGTTTTGATTCTTTTTTCTTTTTTGTCTTGTTTTGTTTTAAATTATGCCTGTGTTCTAAACTTTGCTGTGCATTTTCCATGGATAGTATTTTCACATAGTTCATAAGAAACAAAAGGTCCCGTGCTGAGAAACTTCTACGTCCTACAGCCGGTAGCTACAGCTTTGGTTCTGTTAGCAGTTCTGTCCCAGCCAAGAGCAAATGGAGAGACAGCCCCCACTCCTAACTGTTCTGTTGGTTGTTTGGTTGGTTTTCTTCTAGATAGGGTTTCATGTAACCTAGGCTGGCTTCAAACCCCTGATCCCCCTGCCTCTGCTTCCCTGGGGTTAGAACTACAGGTATGCTTTACCACACCCAGCTCCGCTGGCTTCAAACCCCTGATCCCCGCCTCTGCTTCCCTAGGGTTAGAACTACAGGTATGCCTTACCACACCCAGCTCCACTGGCTTCAAACCCCTGATCCCCCTGCCTCTGCTTCCCTGGGCTAGAACTACAGGTATGCCTTACCACACCCAGCTCCGCTGGCTTCAAACCCCTGATCCCCCTGCCTCTGCTTCTCTGGGTTAGAACTACAGGTATGCCTTACCACACCCAGCTCCCCAGTTTCAAGGCAATGAAGCCACATATACTTGCGCGCCTTGCTTTGTTCTTGATCATACATCTTGGTGACCACCAACCTGGCAATGTTTTGCCGGATGGGAAGGGCACAGAGAAAGAATAGGGATCTGGATTCTCATGCTGCCTTCCTTGCAGAAGGAGTGGTGTGTGAAAAGGCCTACGTGTGCTTGAAGGCATGTGGTATTGGGAAGGGTGGTTTGTGTTTGGCGCGGGGCAGCTGGAGAGGGGCTGTTGAGGACCAACAGTGTGGTGATGAGGATGAAGAACAGAAGTCCTGGGCTGGAGAAAATGCTCCCTTCCTGAGCTCTGTGGTTCTTGGCTCTGAGCCACCATGTCACTAACTCCTCATTTGTAAAGTAGGTGCTCAAAAGAGCAATAAAGTAGGACGATCCAGAGAATCCACTAAGAATAATTGGGCTTTGCTTCAGCTTATTATTACAACTCACTCGAACAGACCTTAGAGAAGACCCTCTGTCCCTGCCCTTCAGAAAGACCCACCCTTTCAGGGAGGACTTCGCGGTCCCTGTCCTTCAGGATCATATGAGTGGCTGTGTGAACCAGGCAAAGGCAACAGAGGCAAGAATGAGATGAGGGAGGCAAGCACTTTGGTACTCCTTGGGACACACATAATTCAGACTTTCACTCCCCAGATTAAAGCCTTCCCCTGGCTGGCTACCTCCCTCCACCCAAAGTTTAGCCCCACTCATGGGTCTGTGGCCCTCTCTAGACTGGCCTCACCTCCTGTGTATCTAAAGCTCCACAGATTACCCACATTTTCCCAACACTCTGTGCTCCTATACCAAAAGTGTGTGCTTGCTACTGCCTGTTACACATTCTGCCTGGCCAGCCCATGTGCATCCATCAAACTCCAGTCAGGTGCCCCTGCCCAACACACAAGCCTCCCTCCCCCGTCCCTGGCACACAGCCTCTTGAGGTGTGCTGCCCTGGTGTGAAGCAGCTCTGACTGCATGTACCCCTAACTTCCCATGTGGGTCTTTTTTGGGTATAACTAGCCAAGCAAAACTTTCCACTCCAAACAACTTGGAGCTGCCTGTGGTTTTGCTTTTGGCTATTTGTTCTGTGGCGCTAATTTTTCTTTAGACTCAATGTTCCAAGAACTAGCCGGCTCTGAGCCATCCCAGGATAACCCATATAGCACTGAGAGACCAGGCAGAGCTGTGGTTCGGAAGATCTCTGGGCTTGGGGGCCAGAGGAGAGGAGGAAGGCACAGATGCCCAACTCCTGCCCCTGGTCCCATCACTGAGGGCCTTCCCTTCGTGCCTCTCTGGATCTTCTTTGTTGAGGACCCACAATCCCAATGCTCAGTCTGTCCTCCCCACATACTCTCTTAGGCTTCAGTTCCTGGGAAAGTACCTTAAAGCAAAGTCATCAGCAAATCCATGCTAACATGCCAATGATGGATGCCAACCTCCTTAGCTAAAGGCTATATACAGCTGACCTAGGGGCAATAGATGGCCAGGTACAGGGTACCTTGGCAGGTTGATCCTGATTCTCAGTGATAGCAGACTCCCATTCAATTGTGCAGCTATGTCTCAAGAGTTACTGAAAAATGTGGGCGTTCTGTGTATGCTGATCTGGTATACAAATGCTGGATGCTTCTCAGGTGTGTATGTGTATGAGACATTGTTAAACTGGGCCTGTGTGTAGTAACTAATTATGTTGAGTGTGGATGCAAACAAACTAGGTGTGTATGTATACTCTGGTGTGAACAGGCCATGAATGTGAGCACTTCCAAGCCTCAACTGTGTGAACCAGGAGTTCATCCAAGCTGTGTACACATGAGGACCCATTCCTGGTGTCCCTGCCTGCCTGAGCCAGTTTCTCTGGTGTGTTTGGTTTCTAGGACAGTGGTGGAGCCCGGCGATCTGTGATTGGGGATAGCACTCAGTTGCTTACCCACTACTATGACGATGCCCGGACCATGTACCAGGTGTTCGGCCGTGGGCTTAGCATCTCAGGTAAAGAGGGCTATATAGAAAATTGAATCAGGTACTGAACAGGTCTCCAGCATAGGACTCCCAGGGACACAACAGTTCCCAGGTCAGCAGAGAGCCCCTGATCTTTTCACCAGTTAGAGAAGCAGTTGACCTCAGCTTTTATTCAACCCTTCACACTGACTGCCTGGTGTCAGGCCTTGCACTCCGTACATGCCTCACGGGCAGCCCCTGGGGACCCTAGAACTATCATATCACACTGTCAAACATGGTTTGGAGCCTGCACCCCTGAGACACCTCAATAGTCCCAGGGTATGATGTGATCACAGAGGGACATCCTACTACTTTCTCCTACTGCCCCCTCCCCACTCCGCCCTTTTAGATCTCCCATAGGAAAGGTCGCATAAGTCATAGTGGGAACTGGGTACCACATTGTCCCATTCCTGGCCTCCCAGATCCCCAGGGAGAAGCCGTTCTTGCATTCTTACAGCCTTCTTGGGCCACAGCAGGTGAGGCAACGTGCTTGAGGAAAGTGTCCTGAACCTAGAGGCCTCACAGCATGTTATTTCCACACTGTGCTTGGTGGACAGGGACAGGAGGTGAGTTCACTCACTCCCTTCCCTGACTCAAGGCCCTCTTGTCTCTCTGCAGGGAATGGGCCCTGTCTTGGCTTCCGGAAGCCAGAGCAGCCTTACCAGTGGCTGTCCTACCAAGAGGTGAGTGAAGGCCCAGGCCCCATCCTGTCCAGCCCTGCAGACCCAACACCCTGTTGGGTGGGTGATTGGGTCTCAGGTGTAGTTAGCCAGGTTCCAGGGGCCTCATTTCTTAAAATTAGTTTTTACATTGAGAAGTTTTGCATATTTTTTATAAAACATAATATGAAAATAGAACAATGTGAATTCAATGTCTATCTGAACAGGTGTGAGAAACTATGTTTAGAAAACATGCATAGTGACAGTCAATTCAGTTGTTCTCTGTGGTAAAAAGAAATCTCTCAAATGTAGTAAAAAAAAGTGAAATGAAGCCATAAAAGTAAAATAAAACAGACTAAAATGTACAGATACATGTGTAATATTAAAGTCTTCTTATTGAAAATCTTTAGAGAAATGTATTACACTGAAAAAGGCTCACATTTGAAGCCTGATGCACAATGTCTACAAGATCCTTGGTTTTTTATTGTTATTATTAATATTATTATTATTATTGGTTTTAAACTCTTTGACAGTGTCACGATGTATATAATGTGATTGAATTGCTTTTGCCTCCCGTCACCTCCTCTCTCATCCCACTGAACTTCTTCTGACAAGTTCTCCTCCCATTTTCCTGTCTGTCTGGTTTTTGTGACCCACTGGGTTTCAGTAGGGTTACTTACTTGGGAATGCGTAGGGGCTTAGTTACAGGAACATGGGGAACTTATCAGTGACTACACCCCTGAAGATTATGACCTCCTCCCCATATGACCCCTAGCCATTGACCATGGATATCTCCCAGGAGATAGGTGGGGCATCATGAACCCCTCCCATATCTGTGATGGAATGTTAGTTAACAAGCCAGAGGAGGTCACTTTTAATTTTTCTCACCAAATTCCTCTGCCTGAGCCTCGAGGGGCTTTCTGCATGCCTGGGTGGGGAGCTCAGAAGCTCAGACAGACTTGTAGGAAAGCTGTTTGGATAAGCCCTGCTAAAGCCTCTTCCTTTCTCCATCACCCCTGCCTCCGCCCATCCGTGTGCAGGTGGCCAACAGGGCTGAATTTCTGGGGTCAGGACTTCTCCAGCATGGGTGTAAAGTGGGCACAGAGCAGTTCATTGGTGTTTTTGCACAGAATCGGCCAGAGGTGAGCGTCTTTCAGAGGCATCAGTGGAATGGGGAGTAGAAGTCTTGTTTCTGCTCTTAGTACAGCCTGGGGACTGACAGACAGACAGTAGAGATGTAGGGCCATGGTGCTACCACCTGCCTGCCCAGCTCTTCCCTGTAGCAGGAATGGATGTCCTATCCAAGCTCCCTCCACAGTGTGCCTGGAACCACAGGGGAGGAAAAGTCATGATAAAGAGGCCTGTGCAGGGCCAGGGGGTGGATCTTGGCTGTTTGGACATTAAGTCCAGGGGTTATACACTAGCAAGCATAGTCTAGAGGTCTTTGGGTTAGCCTCGGTACACGCTGACTCACTGGACCTATCTTACATCCTTTTTCCCAACCCTGTCTCTGCGTCTCTTCAGTGGATCATTGCAGAGCTGGCCTGCTACACATATTCCATGGTGGTGGTCCCACTCTATGACACCCTGGGCCCAGGGGCTATCCACTACATCATCAATACAGGTGAGACCCCACCTCCATCTCCTGAATAAGCAGCCAGTCCTCATCCTCCAGCCTCTTGGGCCACACTGATTGTTGGGCATTCATAAAAGGCATTTTACTTCTGCCCTCAGAAAATACTATAGTATTAGCCGGATACAGTGGGATATGTCTGAAGTCTCAGCACTTGGAAAGTTAGAGGAGGAGGAGGAGGAGGCTCTTAAGTTCAAAGCCATTCTCCATTGCACAGCCAGTTGGAGACCAGCCTGAGCTATGTGAGACTCTATCTCACAATTAAAAAAAAAAGGATACCCCCCCCAAAAAAAAATCCAAAACACTAGGTGCTTACATGATGGCTCCTGACTTGGCCTTCCGAGTCTAACTTGTTCTTATTCAAGCTTCTCCTAATGCCTTTTTCCATAGGTCTAGGATACCATGAGGGAGCCTCTCTATACAGTTTCTAAGAGGCTATGGCTGCTGGGGGCTGTCTGAAGAAAAGCTGATTTGGGATGCCTTTGCCCTTGCCTCCTCCTGGTACTCATGATACACATGATCCATGACCCTCATAGCCTCTCTAACACATTTATTTACTCACAAGCTGGTATAGTGGCCTGTCATATCCTGTTCAGCCCCAACCTACACCTACTCAGCCTGACTCTCCCCTTTGGCCTCTGCAGCGGGCATCTGCACAGTGATCGTGGATAAACCTCAGAAGGCTGTACTCCTGCTGGAGCATGTGGAGAGGAAAGAGACTCCAGGCCTCAAGCTGGTCATTCTCATGGAGCCATTTGACGATGCCCTGAAAGAGAGAGGACAGAAGTGCGGAGTGAACATCAAGTCTATGCAGGCTGTAGAGGTAAAAATCTGCATTTAGGATGTTTGCTGGTATAACTGACTGGCTACCAAGTCACAGCTTCTAGGTACCTTCCCCTCTCATGCCTTAGGGTGGCTGTTCTGGGCCCTTCGGATTCATCAGTAGCAAAGACAAGACAGATTTTGCAAGGAGTAGTGGAGGAAAGCCTGTGGTTTGTGGTTACAGGCACTCTCTAGATTAAAACTTGGAGAGTGGTCCCACCAGTGGCCCCAGGCATGAACAGGTGGGAAACTGCACCAGCCTGAGAAGCTGAAGAAAGTGCAAACTTGTGTGTGCCACAGGCCTGAATGATCCAGGAACCTGGGAAAGTTCTTGTCAATAGGACCCAGACCCTCCCATCAGCCAACATGACCACCCCAGAGGCATCAGATTGGTGGCAGTGTATGGGCTAGTACTGTGGTGCAAGGCCCCCTGGCCTCCTGGGCCTCTCAGGTTTGCTCAGTAGCAGCATGCCATATGGGATGTAGACCCGAGCCCCAAGTCCTCTGGTTGTCCTCATTACCCTGTGCACTTGTAACCATTTGTGACATTGGCCATCCCTGAACTGGCAGCTCTACTCCCTACCCCCCACTGCCCCCCATCAGTGACTGTTCAAATAGAAGCCTAGGGCACGCAGCCACTCTCTTGTGTATGTTTCCCAAGTGTCCAAAACTAAGTGGTTTGTATATAGTTCCTGGCTTCTCCCTGAGTATCAGGCCCCTGTCTATAGCATATGGGGAAGACTTGAGACCCCCTCGAGCATCCTCCCTCCTTCCAGGAACCTCAGGCTAGAGTATGTCTGAGAAGGGACCACTCAAGTGACATTTGTCACCCACAGTCCATGTCAAGCCAAGGATCCTAAACTCTGGGCTTGGTGTAAGAGCAAAGTGTACCGTGGTGAGTGGTTTTGGTTTTTTTCAGTTTGTAATAACCGTTGAGCATTTTAAAGCTGGTATTTTCTTTTTGTCAGGACTGTGGCCAAGAGAATCACCATGCCCCTGTGGTAAGCTAATTTCCCAACTGGCATTTGTGATCAAGAGAGTGAGTGAGACTGGTCCTCTTGGAGCCACTCACAGCACAGAGCTGGGTAGAGAGGCCCACAAGTACTTCCATGTCAATAAGCAGCTCCTGTGTGCAGCTGAGGCATAGTTGCCCAGCTGCCCAACACTGCTGTGGGCTGAGAGCCCAGGCAAGGACTGAGGGCAGGAGGAAGAAACTTGGGAGTGAGACAAAAGGACATCCAGTCCTGGCCACCTTCTATTCTCTTGTAACATTTTTATTGGGATGTCTTGTTTTCCTTTTTCTCCCTTGAGTTTTGTGAATCCCGCAGAGCATGAGATGGACAGAAACCTCCAAGAACTAGAAGTGAACCTCATGGCTTGTGTCATCAACTGTCTTAGTTCTTTTTTTTTTTAAGTGTGTGTGCGTGTGTGTGTGCGTGCATGCAGGGGTGCATGCATGCATGTGTGTGTGTATGTGTGTTCATGTTCATGTTTTACATGTATGCAGGTATTTATGCAAGCGTATGTGAATGAGTGTGGAGGTCTGACATCAGCCTCGACTGATTTTCTTCAGGCACTGTTCTTTGAGACAGGGCCTTTCAACTGGCTTGGACTTTGGCAAGTGGACAAGGCTGGCTGGCCAGCGAGCCCCATCAGTCCTATGGTCTCTGCCTCCCAGCACTGACATTACAAGCATGAGCCACCCTTCTGGACTTTTCTTTGTTCATTTTTATTCTTTGAACTTTTTTGGGTGCCATCCAATGTGGTCCTGCCTGAGGCCAGGTTGCAGTGACAGTCTCTGCCTTCTGGACTGGGCATTGAAGGGAGGAGTTTACGTTTCCCACAAGGCCTCTGGCTTCAAGGCCCCATCTTGTTCGGTTTTCCCCACTCTGTTAGAAACCCAGGCCAGTGCCTATAACCGTCAATGAGTATCCTGGGTCTTTTTTGTTTGTTTGTTTGTTTTTTGTTTTTCGAGACAGGGTTTCTCTGTATAACAGCTCTGGCTGTCCTAGACTCACTTTGTAGACCAGGCTGGCCTCGAACTCACAGAAATCCACCTACCTCTGCCTCCCAAGTGCTGGGATTAAAGGCGTGCACCACCAACGCCCGGCAACAGACCCTGGGTCTTTTTATATCTCCCCTGCACCAGGTTCAGGCTCAGAGAACTGGTCCATGATTCTTTAGCATGCCCCGTGTCCAGCACCATGGTGTCTGTACTCCAGCAAGTCCCCTCCCACACGCTCCCTTCATCTGGATAAATCTTGTTGGCTTTTACATATCACCATATGTGCTACCTCTTTAGGAAGCTGTTCCCTGTGTACACATGGACTAGGTGGGCTTCTCCTAGTGACCTAGGACCATGGACCCAGTGCTACAGCTAGGGTTCGATGCAGAGCTTGGGATGCTATAAACAGCAAGCCAAGCCTACTAGAAAGGAAGGGTCTTTGGCTTCTGCAGCCCAACCCCACGTTGAACTCTGCTCAAGCTGAAATGGGACCAGGTATGAGGTTGGTAGGACACACATGTATCTTTCCTCTTACTTGCCCATCTTTCCAACTGTAGCACACAGGAGTGTGTGTAACACACCCAACACACCACTCACTATAGCACACACATGGGGCTGGGTGGTAGAGGAGTCCCATGGCTCTCCCCAAAATATGTCTCTTCTCACTCCCGCAGCCCCCACAGCCTGATGACCTCTCCATTGTATGCTTCACAAGTGGTACAACAGGTAAGCTGAGGTCCACATACTCCTGTTCCTGGCTGCCTGGCAGGAGACTTCAGGAGTCTCTTGTGCCCTCTGTGGGGTGAACTGAGTCTGGTGCCCTTCTCATGGCTGCCTCTTTCATCTGATGACTTAGAAAATGTCTTAGTTACTTTTCTTTTGCTGTGATAAAACTCCATGACTAAGGCAACTTATGGGAGGAAGGTCTTATTTAGGTTTGTGGTTCCAGAGAGTTAGAGTCCATGACGGTGGAAACAACAAGGCAACATGTGACAGACACGGCGGCTGGAAATTGAAAGCTGAGAGCTCACACCTCAAACTGCAAACAAGAAGAAGCAGAGAGAGCAAACTAGCAATGACATGAGTCTTTAAACTCTCAAAACCTGTCCCCAGTAGCATACTTCCTCCAGCAAGGCCACACTTCCTAAACTCCCCACACAGTGCCAGCAATAAGGGACTTCCAATTCAGTTCAATTCAATTCAAATGCCTGAGACTATAGAAGATATTCTCATTCAAACCATCACTTACTTTACCCTGAATGGACAAGAAGTTCCCAGCATTCACTTCCAGACCAGGGACTGGCCAGCCTTGTGATAGTTCTCAGTGGGTGGTGAGAACTAGGGTCCCCCAACTTTTTATAAGAACATTTGGGAGACCTCTGAACAGCCACAAAGGCTGTTATGTACCCCAGTAGGCCTTCAGGAGCAGGGCTTATCAGAGAGCAGAGAAGATGATTCTTGCTATTGGCTCAAATGGGTTAAAAGAGTTTTTTTTTTTTTTGAGACAGGGTTTCTCTGTGTAACAGCTCTGGCTGTCCTGGTGTCACTTTTGTAGACCAGGCTGACCTCGAACTCACAGAGATCCGCCTGCCTCTGCCTCCCAAGTGCTGGGATTAAAGGCGTGAGCCACCACTGCCCGGCCGTTTTTTTTTTTTTTAAACTATATTTTGTTAAATCCTTTCAGAAAAGTAATGCAGTCTCTACTCTCCAGAGTCAGCCCAGAATTTTAAAAGTGCCCTTCAGGCTTATGTTGCTTTTAAAATAGCACTTCCTGAAGTCTTTTTGGTGTTGAGTTTCATGGCATGATTTTTTTTGGAGGGGGGCATGGTTTTGGGGAACAAGTCACTGCTGTGGCTTTTAGCTTTGGACCTCCTTGCCCTCCAAGAGAAAGTGATTTCAGATTTTTAGTGGCTCACTTAGTCAATGATGCTGCCCTTTTATCCGGGGAAATACTTTATGCTGTTGAAATATGCTGCTGGCCAGCTAGAAAGCACAGCTGTTGTACCCAGTACCTTCCTGACTCACATCAGAAGCCAAGCTGTCCTCACCTAGCTGTGCAGAGGGGCACCATGCATGGGGCTGGAAAACTGGTTGGAACTTAGTGTTCTAGGCCCTTCTGCTTTAAAGTGTTGGCTGGCGCCAGGCAGGTCTGAGACAACAAGCAGGCCTTTGGCCTGATACCACCCTGTTGGGACTCATACTTGGACTTCCTTGGATTTAGGCTAAGCCTGTGTTGTGCCTCTTACAGTCATTCTCTTGTCTGCACATAATCCACACTTGTCCTCCATGTCACAACATAGCCACATGCTTTCCTCACATGCTGAGTATCTGGCTGTCAGCCTTGATGAAAGCTGTGCTATTCTTCTAGTGGGGAAATGTAGGAAATATGACCTGACTCTGATATTTGGCAGGATCATCCAGGAAGAGGTTCTTCTATCCTGTGGTGGGAATGTCCTAGAATCAGTCAGTGCTTTGGACCCAGCCCCTAGTCAGGTCACAAGGAAACAGTCTGTCACTTCTGTCTGGAGCAACTGGAAAACACCTGGGGTGCTCTGGGAGACACCTCAGCACTCTTGCTCATAGTAGTGTTGGAATCACATGACCTCTCTTCAGCCTCAGTTTCCTTGGATTTTAAGTGAATCCATTTTGCAAAGACAGTAGGGGCAGAGAAATAGACATCATTGAGATGTTGGCCTGGATGGCAGAGAGTCTCACTGTACTAGCAACAAAGACAACCACAGGGAAATCTGCACTTTGATTCTGCAACCCAGATTGTTTGTGGGTCTGTCTAGGATGACTTCTGTTCTCTGCATGAGCAATCGAAAACTTATGACAGTTTGAAAGACATGCTGCCAGAGCTGTAGATGCGCCCTGGATCCAAGCGGCAGGCAGAACTTTTCCGAAGGCTCACGTCTTACTTCCTAAGGAGACCTTTGTCATCAGCTCCTAGAATCTGTGATGAACATCCACTTCTCCTTCAGCCTTTGGGGTCACACTTAGAGGAGACTTGTGAAGATAATCTGAATGCTTCTGGGACTATTTTTAAGAGTTCTGTAGTTTGTTTATAAAGTAACATTTGAACAGGAAGAAAATTTGTGTTTCTAAAAGGTCTCAACTTTGGCATTGTGCTGGAGAAGAAAAGAGCACAGAACTAAAGAGCTGCCAACACAGTCAGTGTCGGGCCTCAGCCGAGAAGGCTGTGGGGAATTTTTATCCTCAAAGACAACTTTCTCTGCCAAGCCTCATTCCTTCTGCCCCGAGTTCATGTTAATCGTGCACATGTCAGCCAATAGATCCTTGTGCCACAGACCCACGACTCTATGGCACAAGGATCTATTTTGTGACATTCCTGTTCTGTACCTGGTATCTGGAGAACGATCCTTAGAAACTTCCAGATCCTGAAGGCAAAAGCCAGGTGACCCTGAGGATGCTTTAAGGGCTCTGAGACTCTGTAGGATTTGTTTCTTGAGGATCAACTAAGAGAGATAACATGGACTCAGGCCTAAGGGAACATTGGGATAAAGAGTGAAGCACATGTGAAATCCTGTGGGTCTTTCTCTTTTCCAAAGCAAGACATTTTGACAACTACCTATTAAGAAAAAATAGTGACTTTTTAAGTAACACATCCTTCTATGTCCCCAGAACCACCTCTGTGGTTGGCACCATGGGAGAAGCACCGGCACACAGGCTGAGACCTCACCCATCACATTCAAAATTCAAAGATGAGCCTGTGACTGATGCCAAATGGGTCACCAGCAAGATGAGCAGGCAGGCCTCAGGGGATGTAATCATGAGAAGGGATTTATTTTTATCTCCGTTACTAAATTCCACTTGATCAGAGAGGGAAGTTCTCTCTCTCCACCCCTGGATAAATGTCTTCCTGATCACCATTAGGCAATAAAGTGTCCCATCATTACTGTAACTCACAGAGGGTGAATTCAGAAACACAGTATCAATTCAAACTAGGAACCAATGGGCTTAAGACCTCCCTGTTCCCTATGGGCTTGGCATGGAGGAAGGGCACAATCCCCCATCCTTCTCCCCTTTCTGCTTCTTCCGCTCCCCAGTCTTGTTAGTGGGGGATTATGCCCTCTCCCACCAGGTTTGACATGGAGGATCAAGAACAAGGAAGTGGGTTGTGAAAGTTAGGAGATGGTTGAGGGAAAATGTCTAAAACTTATACTTTCATTGATGGATATTTTTTCTGAGTTCTGATGTAGGCAATACCTCTCTTGGGCTACCTGAGCCCTGCTCCACCACAGCTCCTAACTCTGTGTGCACTTAACTCCCTCCTCCAGTTTTATGGGGAGGGAGTGTGGGTCAGTTGCCTTTCTCATTGATATGATAAAATACCCAAGAAAAACAACTTATGGAAGGAAGGAAGGATTCCTCTTGGCTCATAATTTAAGAAAGAATAGAATCCATCATGATTGGAAGACATAGCAGCAGGAGCTGGGGCAGCTGGTCACATCACATCCACAGGAAGCTGAGAGAGATAGATACTGGCACTCAGCTCTTTCTCCTTTCTATTCACTCTGGGATTCAGCCTATGGGATGGCCCTGCC
The DNA here is from genome assembly GCA_907164525.1 of Lophiomys imhausi. Classification (NCBI taxonomy): domain Eukaryota; kingdom Metazoa; phylum Chordata; class Mammalia; order Rodentia; family Muridae; genus Lophiomys; species Lophiomys imhausi. Next base: position 4,855,334 of record CAJQZJ010032020.1, read on the forward strand.
TTTTATTCAGGGTGGGTCTTCCTATGTGATCCTAAATCCTGTGTAAATTAACCATCACACTTAGGCTCCTTTTCTCCCGGCAGACTAGCCTAGCAAACAACTCCTAGCACAGCGACCTCTCCAGTCCGCTTAGGCTGACTCTTGACAGTCCACTGCCACCTGTCTCTGGGCCCATTACTTGTTTGACTTGTTTGTAATTATGGGGCCTCTTCTTTTTTCTTCTCACTAGGTTCCCAGACCCTGTTGGCATCTGTGTGAGCTTAGGTTTCAGATTAGGATTGAGAGAGAAGACTCAAAGACTTGGTGTAACCCTCTCCAAAGAAATCTTCCTTACAAATTTTGCTTAGTTCTCTCCTTTTTTTTTTTTTAAATTGTGAGGCAAAATTCATATAGCACATAAAATTAACACCCTCTTTTTCAAACAGATTCTCAGTCCCATAGTCCAGGGCGGCCTTGAACTCACAGAAATTTTCCTGCCTCGGGCTTCAGAGAACTGAGATTTACAATTGTGAGCCACTATGTCTAGCTTAAATTAACCATTTAAAAACTGTTGTTAAATCTTTTAACATGTGTTTTTTTTACTTTGTGTAGGGGTTGGATGGGTACACCGTGTCATAGTGTGCCATGCTACAGTACATATGTGGAGGTCAAAGGTTAACTTTCAGACTCCTAATACCTTTTCTTGCCTTCTGTTTTCAGGGAACCCCAAAGGTGCGATGCTCACCCACGGGAACGTGGTGGCTGATTTCTCAGGCTTTCTGAAAGTGACAGAGGTGAATAAAGTAAACTTCCTATGCAGGCATTTCTTGAGGACACACTTCAAGTTTTACTAGCAGGGGTATCCAGCTTTTTGATATTACCGTGTGACTCATCTTCAAATGTGTTGGACCATATCCTGGGATGAATGTGGTACACAGGCCACAGGTTGGCTGTGGTTAGAGTTGTGTTCTGTTGTTGCTGTTATTTTAGGGTTTTGTAATCTGGACAGCCACTCGCAGGCAGGAGTTTCTGTTTTCAATAGAGCAACCATACTTTTACCACCACTTTTAACCCCTAATACTGTGTTGTTGGTTGGGGTCTCACTATATATTCCAGGCTGGCCTCAAATACACAATGCTCCCCTCTCAGTCTCCCAGATGCTGGGATTGTAAGTACTAGCCATCAGACTAGCTTTCAGCTCCAAGGCAGAAATGACCCATACGTCAGCATTCACTTGATAGCAAAAAGCTCTAAGAGCCCAGGGTAGGCTGGGGGGCATGTAAACCTGTTTTTTTTTTTTTTTTTCATTTTTCACTTCAAAAATGGGATCCCTGAGCTCCTATATATACCTTTATTCAGAAGTAAGCCTCAATGACTTGTTCATCCAGCGGGCCAGGGTTTAATTTGGCCGTTTTGTGTTTAAGAACTGCTAGAGTCTGAGAAACCCCGGCAGCTGCTAATTGTACGGCTGTGTACTTAAAGGTGACTGCTAAGTCCAAAAAGCTTGCTTTCTTGGTCTGACAAAAGCATGTTAGTGTTTATAAACAGCTAAGAAAGGAGGAGGACCTGTTCCAAGTGGGGTGAGTATGTGCTATTGCTTCCTTCAGGAGAAAGGATGCCAGGCCCTTTCTCCACTGTGGAAACCATCTCTCTGAGTGTGTGTGCTACATGGTACTGTGGAGGATATACTCCAAACACTGGGATGCTTTGGTAGGAAACTGAGGCACAGTTGCTGCCTGAGATCAAGTTTGGAGCCATGACTCGGGATCACAACGTTTGTCCAAGTTGGTTCAAAAGGCAAAAGGAGAGTGAAGGCATCTATGAAAAGACAGAAACAATTAGGTCCCACTAAGGAAGTCCTCACCCTTTGCTGGCCGGAACAGTCTGGGTCTCTGGGACCAGTCCCATCTGAGAGACAGCTGTAGGCTAGTGCCCAGCTTGAGCGGTCTCCTTTAAGGAAGGCCCTGATTCGCAGCTGTGGCTGGGAAAGCTGAGCCTGGCCACCTGTTTGTGACTTGGCCTCTTCTCCTCTGCCACCCCTCCATAACTCAGCCCAACTGGCACAAACTCTGAGCCATTTTCTCTACAAGGCCTAGAAAGTGCCCTCAAGCCAAGACCATGTGAATTTCTACTCAGGTGGCCCAGGGAGATTGAGGCAGATGTTACAGGAAGGGTAGGGAGAGGAGAGAGAGCCAGGGTGTCGTCAACACCAACAGACAGACTCCAAGTGAGGTACAGACCATCCTGAGAGGAGACTTCCCTGCGGAGCCTGGCTCTGCTGGTTTATGTGTGCTTCATGTGGCTCTTTGCTTCTGCAGATAACCCACACCCACTGGCGCTGCGACCTAACACTTCGCTTCCTATGCTGCCCCTCTCTCTCTCTCTCCCCATGTCTCTCTTTTTCTCTCTCCACTCTCTCACTCTCTTCTCCACCTTTCCTCCCCACCTCCTCCTCTCTCTCATCATTTTTTCCTCTTTTCACCTTTCTCTGTCCTCATCTTTCCCCCTTCCCCCGCTCCCTGTCCACTCCTCCCCCAGGACCATTTTTCTCTTTATTGTTTTATGACTCTCTCGTCTTCCTGTCAGTGTTTCTTTCCTTTCTGTCTCCCATGCCCGTCACCTGCAGAAAGTGATCTTTCCGAGACAGGACGATGTGCTCATCTCCTTCCTGCCTCTGGCTCACATGTTTGAGAGAGTGATCCAGGTAAGACGCCTACCTGGCTGACTGGGACTTGCCTGGGCTCCTTGTGTTTTCTTGCAGAGTCAGTGGGCCCCTACTTGTGCGGATGTGCACTTTTCCTATTTGCCTTTAGCGCACATGTTTGAGCGAATGGTGCAGGTAAGGCCCTGGCATCCGAGAGGTACCCTCTGTGCCTAGAACCTACACTTACAGCAGGGTATCACTTGTCACTGGTGGTGTGAAAGAATGACTCCATTCTTAGAAGGTAGCACAAGGGGCCAGAGGGATCTGAGGACCTTGGCCACCCCACCTGTCCTTCCTAGGAGCAGTGCTTCAGGAAATGCCCAGACCCACCTTACCTTTCTCACAGATATACCTCAGCTGGGAGAGGGCCGGGTTGGTGGCATCTGCTCCACAAGCATTACAGATGAGCAGGGGTGCTTGGCTGCCCTCAGCTCTGTGTGGTACTGTGTGACAGCTAATGTGCTTCTGTCCCATAACTCAGAAATCCCTAAAAGACAGATTGAAGCAGTAAAATTGTTACATCAAACTGTCATAGCCCCTAGGGTTATAGACCTGGACTGTGTAAGATTGGTCCTCAGACAGATCTCATGACAGTAGAGAAAGAAAAAAGCAGGGAACCCATATAAGACGGCGGAGACAAGGAATTTCCCATGCACAAGTCACTCAAAGGACCAACCTGTGAATGAAACACATCTTTCAAGTATATTTCTAATCTGTCTGGCAGGGAGATCTGGTATCTTGGGGCTCACTTTCTACCTCACTGGGCCCGGGTTAGAATGCCACCCATTATTGTCAACCAGTTTTATGCAGCTGGGCACTTTACCTGTCTGAGCTTTGCATTCATCTTCTGCAAATGGTCTTGCCAGAAACACTGCCTTCCTTGAAGGGCTGCCCTGAGTATTAGAGAACAGAACACATATGAGGTCCCTTGTGTGGTTCCTGTCCAATATGAACCAGCCAGGAGGCCCTGGACTCCCACCAGCTGTAATACCCAAGGAGAATGGCATGTCATTCCACAGTTGCAGAGTTGTCCCTGGGAAATTTAAAACCTCTCTAGGGACTGGAGTAGACCTATTTATGGAGTGAGGATAATAGAACATTTTATAGACCTGAATTTCTGGTGTGGGATGGGGTGACTGGTGTCTAGGGTTGAGAGTGGATATGAAGGGACAGGCACCAAGCAGAATGGCTACTTTAGCATCATTCTACTTGGCCTCCTCACTAGGCCTGGTTGGGACTTAGTGCAAAGGTTGTGGGTGGGTGTGTCACTCACTTGCCACTTGGTGTCTTATGGCAGCAGCCAGAGCTGGGTGGGCATCCTGGGTGTTCTCCATAGAGGGCAAAACTTTGGATAGCTCTGGACTGCAGCCAGGAGTACCCACCCTACCTGACTCCCACCTTCTTATCTTCTTCCTTCAGTCTGTTGTCTATTGCCATGGAGGCCGTGTGGGCTTTTTCCAGGGAGACATCCGACTCCTCTCAGATGACATGAAGGCTCTCCGCCCCACCATCTTCCCTGTGGTCCCACGGCTGCTGAATCGGATGTATGACAAGGTGAGTTCCACAGACTGGAAAGGTTCATATTTGCTGGGGTGGAGAGAATCTGGGGTCCAAGGGAGGCTTTCCTTCCCTCCAACCAAGGTCTGAAAATGTTCCTCTTTCCTATGTCCTCTGAGTCTTCCCTATGCTTCCTTCTCTTGTTTCCTTCCAGTCTGTAAAACTCAGGTTAAAGAGACTTCCTCTCCTTTCCTCTCTCCTCCCCTCCCCTTCCTCCTCTTCCTTCTTTCTACTCCATCTCCCTCCCATCTCCAATATGTGCCTGGTCCTAGATAGTGTTAACCTTCAGTTTCATTCTTCAAATCCAGTGACCTCTCTTGGGGGTACACTGGAACATGGGTCCTCCACTGGCCAGTCTAGACCTTCTTCCTGGAGGACGTGTTTAGAAGGAAGTTTGTCAGGCTCTGACAGCTGTCTACTGCTTCTGTTCCTCAGATCTTCCACCAGGCAGACACTTCATTAAAGCGCTGGCTCCTGGAGTTTGCTGCAAAGCGCAAGCAGGCTGAGGTCCGGAGTGGAATCATCAGAAACAATAGCATCTGGGATGAACTCTTCTTTAACAAGATTCAGGTAAAGAAGTGAGACTGTGAGTCTAGAGTGACATGGTGCCCAGTGGATGATCTCATAGGAGAAATGGAGAAGACTGTCCCAGTGACCTGTAAGATAGTGAAAAGTCAACTCTTGTGCTCATGAAGTCAAAGCTTAAGATGCCACTGGAATTTTAGAGCCATAATTCTTTTTCTTAAAAGCAAAACAAAACAGCAAGGAGGACCCCTAGGTTGGCCATGCTCCAATGGATGGCCTCACACCCATGCATGTGTGGGCAGCACAAGCTGGACTCCATAGGTTGTTAAACCAAAAAGAAAGGAAAAGAAGTTGGGAGAGAGGTGAGGAAGTCAGGGATGGACCCTGGTGGAGTTAACAGGAGGAGTGGGGAATCAATGCAGTATGAGATTCTCAAAGAATTAATTAAAATTATTATATACATGCACACATACATGCATGCATACATACATACACACACATATGTATTTAAAAGGCCTTTGGAAAGTAGGTCCTTTGGCCTCTACCTTGTCTGGCTGCTCAGGCCGTTGCTCCACTAAAATACCACTGGGACTTGAAGGCCTGGGCTTTCTCTTGCCATTCCCAGTAAACTGACTATTGTGGGCTTTCAATAGCCCATAGATGAACAGGATTCCTCTTTCTCTTTTCTGATGTCCCATCCCTTCAGCCTCTTCCAAATCAGACCAGTTCAGAAATGTGCCTTGCTGTATTGTCACCACAGTCCCCACACTCTTCACCACCCAAGGAATCTAGTTCATTCGTGGTATCAACTCTTTTTCTTGCTGTACTGTTTTTAGCCATGAAAATTAATATTTAAACTCTCTTGGCTCAACTTACAGAAACATAGTGTTTCAAGTATCCTTTGTCCTCTGCAGAACACAGTAAATAAAGCATGGTATTGATTTATACATGAGAAAAAGACAATGCCATTAAAGTAGAAACCGGAGAAAATTATCTTAAGTAATCGTTTTGGAGGCCTGTGAATAATGAGAGAGTGAAGAAGCAGCTGAATCATTTAAGGAGGGGAAGCATGGAGTTTAAAAAGTGCCTCATGCACTAATGACACTTGCCTAGAACTGGTGACTGACTGGACATATTGTGGGCTAAGTTGTTGGCTGATCAAGTTTATCAGGAAGGAGAAGGGTCTTCCTCAGCATGGCTCTTTCTTCCCGATCTAAGCCCCAGCATCCAGGGTAGAGCTGTTGAAAGTTGACCTTGAAAAGGTGACCTCATGTGTCACCATCATTGGCAGCTTCTCTCTTCCCACAGGCCAGTCTTGGTGGGCACGTGAGAATGATCGTCACTGGAGCAGCTCCCGCATCACCAACAGTCCTGGGATTCCTACGAGCAGCTCTGGGGTGCCAGGTATCATCATCCAAGGTCTCCCTTGGGGGCAGTGGGATGTGTGCTAGGCAGTACAGCTACCATGTTCTGTACTGTACAAAGATCCCAGGGGGCCAAGCCTGTCCTTCTGTGGGTGAGAAAAACCTACAGCCAAAGAGAACTGGAATGACCTTGCCACCTTTTGGGAACCCCCAGGTATGTCCATGCTAGGAGAGTCCTTTACCTGGGACCTTGGAAGTTTTAGCAAAAGGAAAAGGAATCAGATGAACCATAAACACGTAGTTAGGAGCTAGCGAGATGGCTCAATGGTTAAGAATACTTAATATTCTTCCAGAGGACCTGAGTTCGGTTTATAGCAACCACATGGTAGTTCTCAAGTGTCTGTAACTCCAGTTCCAGGGATTTCAGCACCTTCTTCTGTCCTCCATTGTCACTACACACACATGGTGCACATACATATACTCAACACATGCATAAACATGAAATAAGTATTTTTTAAAATAAAAAGTATCCATTCAGTTAAAACATCTCAAATTCCTGCAAAGACAGGGTATTGTGTTTAACTTCCCTTGCAGCAGAGCTTCAAGGGAAGTTAAACATGTCTGTTTCTTAAGTACAGTGCTTAAATCTTTATGCTTTAGATGCCTCGAACTCCAGGGCTGGAAAGGAGTGACAAAGATAAAATCATACCCATAGTAGATCTAGAATATTTCTTGAGTATACATTTATCCAAGTGAAAACAGAGCCTATGTTGAAATTTGGCCAGAAACCTTTATTCCAAACCATACAACCTAAGTGTTTGTGGCCAAAACTAGCAACATAGCCCTGCTGTGTTCAGTTCTACCAGAATCAGTTACCCAGGGCACCATCCCTCCTACCCTCCTCAGCTGGGAGCAGCAGACAATGGGAGGCAAGCTGGCCAAGAAGGGCTGCCAGGCTGCTCTGGGACAGTGTGGCCCACATCATGGTTTCTGTGTTTTGCTTGAAGGTCTATGAAGGTTATGGGCAAACTGAATGCACAGCTGGGTGTACCTTCACAACACCAGGAGACTGGACATCAGGTAGGAGAGCTTGCAGCAGGGGATGGGGGATAGCAAGGTGAGGGTGGTGTCTTGGTTGTGATACTGGGGGTCTAATGTTTTTTTTTGTGGCAATTTTTTGCATCTTTTTTGTGTTTTCCCTATTTTAAAATTTTTATTTGTGATTTAAAATTACACCCATTTACTTACTTTGTTTACATGTATTTATGTGTGTGCACCGACTGGCACACATGTGAAAGTCAGAGGACTACTTTCAGGAGTTTATTTTCTCCTTCCACTATGTGGATTTCTGGATCAAACTGAGATTTTTCAGGCTCAGCAGCAAGCATTTTTGTCCACTGTCTATCTCAAGGGCCTATATACATATCATACATAAATATGTATATATACATATATAGTGCACAATGTAGATCACAGGCTAGAAATCTATATAGTAAGTGTTTATAATACTAGCTCACTCAGTTTTAAAGATTCTACATAACCACAATGCCTTGTTTCCATTATTTTAGAACTGTTATTTTAATAGATTGAAAGAAGCAGGCTATGAGTTGAATGTGACTTGTAACAGACAACTCTCTCTTTTGGTTGTGAGCCTAGCCTTTAACAGCTGAGCTATCTCTCCAGCCCGACAACTCTCTCTTTTAAAAAACAAAAAAAGTGGGTCTGGAGAGATGGCTCAGTGGTTAAGAGCACTGATTTCTCTTCGAAAGGACCCGGGTTCAAATCCCAGCACCCACATGGCAGTTCACAACTGTCTGTAATTGCTGGGCTTGGTGGCGCACACCTTTAATCCCAGCACTTGGGAGGTAGAGGCAGATGGATCTCTGTGAGTTTAAAGCCAGCCTAGTCTACAAAGTAAGTCCAGGACAGTCAAGGATACACAGAGAAACTCTGTCTTGAAAAACCTAAAACCAAAAAACAAACATATGTGTATGAGTATTTTGCCTGCCTGTAAATATGTGCACAATGTGTATGTCTGATCCCTGTAGGGGCCAGAAGAAAGTGTTGGATCCCCTGGAACTAGGGTTACAGATGGTTGTGAACCATTATGTGGGTGCTAGGAATTGAGCCCCAGTCCTTTTGGAAGAACAGCAAGTGGTTAACTGCTGAACCATGTCTCCTGCTCCTCTGAGGACTTGGGGTTCCAGTGATGTATCTGGAAGGCAGTGGCAACCTCAGAAAGGGAGGAGGTCCACACACACTCTCATTGTGAGGCGATTCCTCCTCCTTGGCAGACAGAAGTAGGTCTGTAGTCGTTAGCCTTTGGGTCACTCATCACCAGATTCAGACCAGGCACTGAACAAACTTGAAAACCACAAGAGAATTCTTTATGACTCTTCCCCTGGGGCCAGTGTTTGTGCTTACATTTGCTCAAATACAAACTGGAAAGTTTGGAATGATGAGTATGCAAAAAAAATGCTAGTTAATATTTCACAGCATCTTGAAACATGATCTGTAGACTTAGAATGGAAACTATTTGACCAAGCCAGATAAGTAGTGTTTTGGGTTTTTGTTTTTGTTTTTTTGGTTTGGGTTCTTTTGTTTTGTTTTTTAAAATGAACCCAGTCTCATACTCAAGCTGGGTAAAAACTGCTTCCTGTATAAGCTTTTGGTCACTTTCCTGCTGACAGATGTTCCTCAGGAACCATCTTTGAAAGTCATGCTCATTAAATTTAAAAAGTATTCAAGTATTTATTTTTAATTGTGTGTATTGGGAAGTGGGGTATACACATGTGAGTGGGGGCCTGAACAGGGCATCAGATCCCCCAGAGTCAACATTTCAGGTGGTTTTGGGTTGTTCAGTGTGGATGCTGGAAACCAAATTCTTCTTTGTAAGAGCAGCAAGCCCTCTTAACTGCCAAGCCATCTCTCCAGCACCTAGCTTTGGATTTTTCCCTTGTCATTTCCATTATACTGAGCCACCATTCCACAAATTCCATTCCTTTGGACACTTTCATTCTTACCTTTAAAAAAAAATTACATTAATTTATTTGTGTCTAAGAGCATATGCATCTCACAGTGCATATGAGAATATCAGGAAAAAGCTTACAAGAGTCAGTTCTCCTCACCATGCAACTTCAGGGGATCAAACTTAGGACAGCAGGCTTGGTGGCAAGCCCCTTTGCCCACGGAGCCCACCCTGATACCACCTATCTCGGATGCCATCCTTAACATTTTCCCATGTTAGACTGATGAGTTTTTATTCATCCTTACTAGAAAACCTAGGAGTCTAGCTGTGAGAAGCTGATGTCTCTTTGTATAACATCATAACAGGCTTGGCAATGTGCCTTCTAAAAGAGTAACCCAAGTGCCGCAGCTTTCTTTTTCATACCTGTGGCACACCGGGTTTCAGGACCTTGGCCAGCACCTGCCTGACGCTCCTTTGGCTTCCCACAGTGTGAGATAAAGACCATTGCAGCTACTGAATGACTTAGATAGGATTTTGTGGCTAGAGTGCATAAGATCAACAAAATGTGGAATTTGATTTTTTTTCTCAGGGATGAGTAACTTCATCTTGCTTTTCTGTCCCTTGCTTACCTAAGCGTAGTGTTGAGTGCAACAGCATCAATATTGCCAAGGTACCTGTGGGAAGTATAGACCCTCATGCCTTGTCTCAGACCTGAGTCCAAATCTGCCTTGTAACAAGAGCTCTAGGCTATCTCTGTATGCACCAATCACCTGCCTAACTATAGGGGAGAAGAAATGGCAGTTGTGGTTTATGATCCATAAGCAAGATTTATGATCTGATAATGAAGGAAACGTTTTTTTGTTTTGGATAAAGTCTCATCTGGCACATGCTGGCCTCAGTCTCCTGATCCTCCAACATCCATATCCTAGATGATGCTATTGTAGGGTGCACCACTGTGCCTAGCTGGGAGAATGTATTGATGTGAGCACCACTGTAAAACCTCCTAACCATATGGATGGTGGGCATGAGACTCCCACTTTCCTCAGGGGCCCCCCATGTAGGTTGTGCTAAGTGAATTATGCCTGTCTCCCTCTGTAAGAACCATGTATAGGGCTCAGTGAGATGGTTCCACTAGTAAAGGCATGTGCTGCCAAGCCTGACAAACCCCACAATCCACATGGTGGGAAACAGGAATTGATTCCTCCAAGCCATACTTTGACCTCCACACATGTGCTGTGACACACACACACACACACACACACACACACACACACACACACACTACTAATAAATGTCAAAAGATTTTTTTAAAATGTAAACCTGGCGTGGTGGTTCTCTCCTATAATTGCAAGCCTGGTAAGGTTGAACACAGAATCACAAGTTTGGAGTCACCCTAGGCCCTATAGTATATTTCAAGACACCCTAGGCTACAAAGAGAACCCTGTCTCAGAAACAATCCTGTGTAATAAAAAGAAGACACATTTAAAGTGAAGATCATCCTCTGCTTTCTCCAGAGTTTAGTGTTATCCTCAATTCTTCCCTGTGACCAGCACCTGTGTAAAGATGTGTTATTCAGGTCCCTCGGCTCTGAGCTTTAACTCACTTGGGGTTCTGTTTCCATTTTTGTTTTGTCTTTGTTTTGTTTTGTTAGAGGTAAGGAAAGTCTCATGTGGTTTGAAACCTCAAGCTACTCACTATCCAGCCAAGGATGACCTTGAGCTCCTGATACTTTTCTCTCCACCTCTCGAGTTGTGGAGTTGTAGGCATGCTCCACCATGCCAGGATGCTTGGGGGATCTCACATGGTGTCGAGCACCATCAATGCTGAAACACTGACAAGTGTCACCTTGTTCTGGTATCCTAGGGCACGTAGGGGCACCTCTGCCCTGCAACCATATCAAGCTGGTTGATGCAGAGGAACTCAACTACTGGACCCACAAAGGAGAGGGAGAGGTGAGACTGAGTTGTTGCCTCTTGCTTCTGTGGATGTTGCATGTAGCCAAAGTGAAAGCAAAAACAGGGAGACAGAGCTATTTTCTCCTTACCTGCGTGTAAAGTCATCTTAAGTTCCTCATGTACTCGATTCAACCAACCCCACTGAGACTGAGGGGTTCTAAATCAAGATCTCTTCATTTCTGAACTTTACAAGAAGCACCCCTCCCCCACATACATGCACCCAGTTGTAGCATGGGTTTCTGCAGTATAGTTTGTCTCGACAGAAACATGGCCATACCCAAATGAAGTGGACTGAGATGGGCTGTTCTTGCTCAGCCCTAGGGAGTGGGTGGAGAAACGAACTTCCTGCTAATGAAGCAGGGACCGTCAGCTGTTGGGGTCAGCCAGTCATCAGTGTCTGTGGCAAGTGTCACAAAACATCATGAGCCCAAGGTCAGGGATCTTGGGAGGGAGAAGAGGTGGAAAATGAAGAAAGGGAGGCCAGGGCAGGGAAGATACTACTTCAGAGAAGGCAAGGGGCAGGTCAAAGGGCAGAGACAGCAGAGGGGTGCTTCACATCCTCTGGTCCTGTCAGAGTCTCCACAGTGACCTTCCAGTAGATGGATAGCACACTCATTCTCATGCCTGATGACAGTCTGGCAGTATTGGATCTCTTATGTCATGAATGAGCAAAGCCATGGCATTTTCCCCTACAGATATGTGTGAAAGGACCAAATGTGTTCAAAGGCTACTTAAAAGATGAGGACAGGACAAAGGAGGCCCTGGACAGCGATGGCTGGCTTCACACTGGAGACATTGGGAAATGGCTGCCGGTATGTACGTTTGGAGGCTGGGGCTCCACATGTCAGCGATGAGTGGGTGTGCGAACCAGTTCACTGAGAGGGCACCTCTCCATATGTGCTCCAACCTTGTTCCAAGCTTCCTGTTCCTAGTGTCCCAATGGAAGTGGCAGTGGCCTGTGTGGAGGGAAGAACTTGGGCCCTAAAACAACTTCCTATCCTTCATGGAATCCAGGAAAAGGTTTGCTAGTGTTTGTGGCCCATTGGATAAGTAAAAGGAAGCACATTTCTTGGGCAGATCTAAGAATGCCAGTGTCTTAGCTAGGGTTTTATTGCTGTAAAGAGACACCATGACCACAGCAACTCTTATAAAGGAAAACACTTCATTGAGGCTGGGTTACAGTTCAGAGGTTTAGTCCATTACCTTCAGGGTAGGAAGCATGGCGGGACTCAGGCTGACATGGTGGCTAGAGAGGTAGCTGAGAGTTCTACATCTAGATCAGCAGGCAGCATGAAGAAAGAGTACCACTGGGCCTGACTTAGGCTTCTGAAACCCCAAAGCCCACCCCCAAGTGACACACTTCCTCCAACAAGGCCATGCCTACTCCAACAAGGCTATACCTCCCAATAGTGCCACTCCCTTGAGCCAATGTGGACCATTTTCATTCAAATCACCACATCCAGGGATGCCGGCCCCAACCTGAAGGGTTGGCATTTGAAAAAAGGAAAATCATGGAGTTGGTAGGTAAGAGAAACTTCAGTTCTTTTGGCTCTCTCAGCTAGAAGTTGTTTTTTGTCAACTTGAGCAAAGCCATACTCCTGTTTTGGATTACACCCTAGTCCATTTGTAGAAAGAGAAACTAAATCTTCATAGCATTCTTTGGCTATAGTTCCCAGTTTTTAGCCCAAACCAATTTGTCTCATTCTCTCATTTAAAAAATTATTGTATTTGTTTGTTTATTTATTTATTGTGTGCTTGTGTATGAATTATTTGTTTGTTTTATTTTGTATACCTATGTGTGTGCATGCTTGCGCGCGTGTGTGTGTGTGTGTGTGTGTGTGTGTGTGTGTGTGTATGCACTCCATGCTGATCATGAGGCCAGAGGACAACTTGCACTCATTGATTCTCTTCTACCATGAGAGTCTTAGGGATCAAATTCAGGTCACAAGCCTTGGCAAAAGGCACAGTTACCCACTAAGCCATCTTTCTGGCCCACATTTCCTCATTTTAAAAATGAGAATAACAGGGTTGTTTGCCTCTACAACTGTTGTCACAAGGAACAAATGAGATCATGGCTATAACACACTTAGCACAGTGCCTGGCAGGTACCAGATAGTCATGCAACTCCTCTAAGGGGAAAAAATGCTACTGTCAACACCCAGAGCCCTTGCCTGGTGTCACTCAGCCAGAGGACCTCTTCTGTGTGTGTGTTTGGTCCGAGTCTGACGTGTTGAGTTTATCAGGTTCATGAGTGAGACCGACCTCTCCCTGGTCCTGGGGCCAGGTGAGCCAGTTTGCCTCTGCTTGGGCCTCTGCACTTGTGTTTGAGAAACCTTCATGCTTGTGGCAGACAAGGACAAAGCCCCAGTGTATTTCCTGTGGCAGGGACTCTGCTCAGGGGAGACATGCATTTTTATTTTTATGTTTATGTTTATTTTTGGTGTGCGTAGGATTGAGGGTACAAGCACCAGGGAAGAACCAGAAGACAGGCACTCACTGGACCTGACTGTCAGGCCAAGAGGACAAGAGAGTGGAGGGATAGTCAGACCAGGATCAGTAGACAGTCCGCTCCAACAGAAGGCCCACAGATGTGTAGGGGAGGGGCCAGAGAGGCCTGTGGGATATGGACACCTGTGGAGGGAGGGTTGTCCCGTAAGCCACAGAAGATTGAGACTCAAGGCCCTGCACTTGCAATCGCTCCTTTTAAGGCCTTGTAATCTATTATTATTATTATTATTATCATCATTATTATTATGCTTTTATGTATTGATTATAATGGTGACAGGGTTTCTGAGAAGGTCTTTCTGTATAGCCCTGTGTACAGCCCTGGCTTAACTCAACTGTGCTGCCGTCCTCCTACCTCAACTTCCCAAGTGTTGGGATTACAAACATGTGCCATAATTCCTGGATTCTGCATTATTTTCTCATAAAGAAAGGGTCTCAGAACCATAAACACTCAAAGCTGAGGCACTGAGCATGAATGAAGCCTCCTACTCCCAGGGTGTGGCAGGAAGTGAGTAAACAAACTTCCATGAAGCAGCCGGTGCGGTCAGACCCAAGAGACTCAAAGAGCTGCCAGCAGCTGCTGTGGAGTCAGTCAGTATCAAAAGTCACCGGCATTTCTAAATAAGGGCTGAATTTTCATTGAAATTATTCTTACATCTGTCAGGTCAGGCTAATTGTGCATTCGTGGTTTAAGTTCATCTAGCTATGATGTGATTTTCTTGCATACTATTTTTCCATACATTGCGTTTGTGACTTTCTGTTTCTATATATAAACAAAATCAATTGGTAATTTTTTTTAAAACTACAACTCTAGTTTTGATGTCAGCTGATTTGAAGGAGTGATGTTTTTGTCACGCCCCCCCCATTTTCTAGAAGACCGTGTTAAAGGTTTCAATGATTATGTTTAAAAAATATTTGTGTTTAAATATCATTGTTTTATAGTAATAGATGAAGGAAAAGGTGTAGTCCTCTAATCCAGAAAGCCCTGGATTTCAACCCCGAGTCCTCTGTTTCCTAGCCCTGTGTCTGTCAGAGTAGTTAGCTAATATGTCTGACCCTCATTTTCCTCTTTGGAGGAACAGAGATGACAATAGCTGGCTGTTCCTATGAAGACCAAAGAAGTTAGTGTAAGGGAAGCATAGGGGATCTAGCACCAGTGTTGAGAAAGACAGGCCTGCTTTCTTTTTCTTCCCTGGAGAGATTGCTCTGGCCCTGGAGGACCAAACAGATGGAGTGGGGATGAATGGCATGCGGGAGTGTGTCTGCTCAGGATGTGGTTTCCATGGGAAGAGGAAGAAGAGGTGGGTGGGAAAGGGTCTATGAGTGAGGATTGATAGTTCTGAACCAAGAGAGAGAGAGAGGTGAGGCAGACAGGAATGACCCCAGGATACGGCAGACATGAGAACAAAGATCTCAAGGAGCCTCATTCTGTGTGAGCCGTCTCCTGGGTGGACAGATTTTCACAGCCTGATGGGAGTCACTGACACAGTGAGACCTGAGAACCAATGAAGAGCTCTAGCCAGCAACTCAAGCAAATGGAAATGTCTATCCCTGGTGTGCTGTTCCCAGAGATAATGAAAGTACAATATTCGTAAGTTATGTGCCACTTAATCACCCCAGGAACTCAAAAAGGTCCCAGGGTCAGTGAGGTGAAGAGGGTCCAGGAGGCCACTGGCACCTGCCCTCCCTGCCAGTGGATACTGCGGAGACTGGGGCTTCCAACACCATCTAGTGGCTGGGTGGAAGCCATGGGCTGTCTAAGGAATCTGCTTTCCACCAGGAGATAGCAAGGGCGCTCTGGGGTTGAGGCCAGGGCAATAGATTCTAGGGAGGTCAAAGAGAGTGGATCTGGAGATGTTGGTGAGGTACGGTGCAGCTAGACCATGGACCTGGGCAAGAGGATCTCTAATGGGATAGAGATGGATCTGAGCAGAATCAGACGAGTGCCTGCTTTGGGGGTGAGGGTGGCTGGGGAAGTAAGAGGGCCTGATAAGGC
The DNA here is from genome assembly GCA_907164525.1 of Lophiomys imhausi. Lineage (NCBI taxonomy): Eukaryota > Metazoa > Chordata > Mammalia > Rodentia > Muridae > Lophiomys > Lophiomys imhausi. Next base: position 4,870,887 of record CAJQZJ010032020.1, read on the forward strand.
TGATACAGAAGAAAGCCCAGGGCCCTGCAGAACTGGCATGTCTGGTGGTGGGCAGTGGCTCCATCAAGCCCCATGCAACATCTCTGTAGACACAGAATGGAGCAGCTTGTGCTGGGGTGTGCAGGGTAAGTCTGTACCTAGGAGGTGGGGCTCTAGTCTGGAAATGGAAGTGCTGTCTTAGGAAGCTCTGTTCAACTCCACAGGAGGGAACGCTTAAAATCATTGACCGGAAAAAGCACATATTTAAACTTGCTCAGGGGGAATATGTTGCACCAGAGAAGATTGAGAACATCTACATCCGGAGTGAGCCTGTGGCACAAATCTATGTCCATGGGGACAGCCTAAAGGTGAGCACAGTGCACCAGGGGACAGCCTAAAG
>CAJQZJ010032020.1:4871275-4889246 GCA_907164525.1 Lophiomys imhausi
AGCACAGTGCACCAGGGGACAGCCTAAAGGTGAGCACAGTGCACCAGTTCTCCTGCACACACCGGCCTGCCAGACACTCCAGGTTAGATTGTGATTTCTAGTCAACCCCCAGGATTCACCCATACATCTCAAGTCAAGAGGAAAAATTCCTTTCTAAAAGAGAAATTATGGGGCTCAAGAATCTAGCCCACCAAGTAGAGTGCTTGCCTGGCACGCAGGAAGTCCTGGGTTCTGTGCCCAGCACCACATAAACCCAGGCGTGGCGGTGCATGTGGGGGCAGAGGCAAAAGGATCAGGAGTTTGAGGCCAGCCTCAGACCCAAAGCAAAAATGCAGAACAAATCTTAATTACTTAGTTTGGTTAATTGGCAGTTAATTTGGCAGTTAGGGCAAGTGAGTTCCTTGAAGACATAGAAACAAAAACTTCTAAATTAAAATATAATTAATAAAAAAATTTAGTGTATGTCCACTAACTTTCAAGGAGGAATTTCTTGGAAACAAGATATTAAATAAAAGTTCAGTATTTTCACTTTTCTGATTGTGTGTGTGTGTGTGTGTTGCTGTGAGCTGAACTCGGGGACTTACTGCGTGAATGTCACGCAGTCTACCACTGAGATACACCACCCTCTAAATGCTGCTGTTTCAATTTTAATATGCAAATCATTTGTACAGGTAAATGGGTATAGTCATGCAAGGAATGGTACCAATGATAATATTGTTTGTCAGTATTAAAATATTTGCTGTTAATATCACTTAGACCACAGTCAGAAAATCCAAAACCATATTCTGTGGTGTCAGAGTTATTGACTGTATTCTATCCTATGCATTTGTTTATATGATTAAACTTTTAAAGAAAGTAATCAGAAAAATTAAAACATTTCTTCATGGATAAATTTGAAGTAGTTTGGAAGTTCTGGGAAATGTGTTTTGGCTCACAGAATTTGGAGCAATAAAGTTGTTGGATTAGCATCCTCGGAGATGTAAAGATCTGAGGCTGACATGAAAATCAAGGGGTATATCAGAAGTGTGTGCTTATGCATGTGTTTAATTTTTGACTTTTGGTACTGGACCTTGTACCTAGGACCTCAGGCATGCTCATCAAATGCTTAATCACTGATTAGCCTGGTGTTGGAAGTGATCAGCCAGGACTATGTGGCACACCAGTGGAAGTGTTTTATAACCTCTGAACAAATGTTTCATAACTGTAGACTTATTTTTAGGAGATGGTGGAGTCTGAGAATACCAAAAGATTATTTTTAATGCTGGACCACAAATGAGAGCTCTAAAAGCTTTTGTCATGACTGTGCTTTCTGGTGGGCTTTGTAGGCCTTTTTGGTTGGCATCATCGTGCCTGACCCTGAAGTTATGCCTGCCTGGGCTCAGAAGAGAGGAATTGAAGGGACCTATGAAGAGCTCTGCAGAAGTAAGGTCTGTACCCCAGGTGTTTCCTGACAGGCTGCTGAGGGTTGGTTCTATGAGTCACATAACGAGGAGACAGAAAAGCTGATAACAGCAGCATCAGATGCATAAGGAGTGTCATGTGTTACTTTACACATGGCCCGAACCCTAAACCAGAGATTTGCCCTTTTGCAGTTGTTGCAGACATTCCTACTTTCTTTGTAGAAATTGAGTAGAACATTGGATTCTTGGGACTAGGAGCCACCATACCAAATTCATCTCATCCTATTGTCCTGTAGCTTATAAGGGAGCAGTCCAAGAGAAAGTTACTTGTCCCAGGCCACACAGCTGATTCACAGCAGAGTCAGACATGAACACAGGCTCTCTGACCACCAGCCACGCCTTCGCCAACAGAAGGTGGATTTCATGTGCAGAGGGTTAGACAGCAATGCAGCTCTTTCTGCTTAAAACATCCACTATTTCTACCTTCATGGAACTGCCTTATGACACAAGTCTAGGGAGGACTGCTGTGCTGTGTTTCAGGAGTAGACATAGGCTGGGGTCTACTTTCCCTCTCTGAGCCCTCAGCTTGCACAGGGTGACAGCATTTCCAGGCTGACCAACTGATCAGTTAAAACAAAGCATACCCTAAACCCACTCACAGTGACCTCTTTGGCCACGTGTACCCCTTTCTTTCCTAGTGAGAGGTATCGATTGGCATGGCACCAGGTTACCCTCAACAGGGAAGGGACTGAGAAAGCACGTGTCTACTCTTATCACTGGCTGACTTTAATTCAAAACCTTATTCCCTCTACCCCATCCCTGTATTGAAATATGTCATCGGTTCACTTATATGGTTCAACCCAGGAGTTGAAGAAAGCCATTCTGGATGACATGGTGATGTTGGGGAAAGAAAGTGGACTTCATTCTTTTGAACAGGTAACCGTGACCTTTTGCACACCCATTTCAACCCTTCATGTAGGAGCATGGTGACCCTGACCTAGACTCTCTCCCCCTCTGTGATGTGGCCAGCTAGAAGCCTATATACCACCAGACCTCACCCCCCCAGACCTGTTTTGAGCCAACTGCAACCACCCACTTCCAAAATAAAATAGGTCCCTGGACAAGTAAGGCTGTGCTTGTTGCCCTTATAACCAAAGGTGACCCTAAGGCTGAAATAGAAGCCTTGCTGTCAGGCTCCCAAGAGCCCCACCTTATTTTTACTTTTTTGGGCGCTCTACAGGCAAGCTTGCTTGCTAGGAAGACACTAACAGCCCAGTGGCCTTCCGCAAAGCACCTACAAACAAAGGACACTCGGGTCCTCTGAGACTCACTGTAGCTGGGCTCAGGACCAAGCATGCTCAGTCCTACCTCGTGTATCATCTACACTCTTAAGTAAAAGCCAAAGAGCCCAAAATAGCCATTCTGTTAAGTGTGGAACAGAAGATAGTAATATGCTGATAGAAATCTTCATCCTTTGGATTTTTTGGTTTTTGTTTTTGTTTTTCAAGACAGGGATTCTCTGTGCTTCGCTGGCTATCTTGGAACTCGCTCTGTAGACGAGGGTGGCCATGAACTCACAGAGATCCACCTGCCTCTGCCTCCTAAGTGCTGGGATTAAAGGAGTGCGCTGCTGCAACCACACCAGGCAATTGCAGACAGCTGTGAAATGACATGTGGGTGCTGGGATTTGAACTCTGGTCCTTTGGAAGACCAGCCAGTGCTCTTAACCGCTGAGCCATCTATCCAGCCCCATCCTTTGGATTTTGAAATAATTGTATTTCATAAAGTTAGCATTCACAATGCTTTTTTGGTCGGGAAGGGAACAGTGAGATGGCTCAGCCACTAAATGTGCTTGCTGCCACTCCAGGTAACCTGAGTTCAGTCTCTGAGTCCCATTTAATGGAAGGAGAGAAACAGCTCCTCAAAGTTGACATCTGAATTCCACACATGCATGTGCATATTTGTATACACACACACACACACACACACACACACACACACACACAGAGAGAGAGAGAGAGAGAGAGAGAGAGAGAGAGAGAGAGAGAACAAGAAACAAACAAAAATTTTTCAAGAATTGTTTTTCTGCTGGGTGTGGTAGCACACACCTTTAATCCCAGAACATGGGAGGCAGAGAGGGGCTGGTCTCTGTGAGTTCAAGGCCAGCCTGATCTACATAGCAAGTTGCAGGACAGCCAAGACCCTGTAGTGAAGCCCTGTCTCAAAAACAAACAAACATGTTTTCCATTAAAATTTCCCTAAAATGTAGTATGAGGGGATCTGCAAGGCTTATAAGAATTTTTAAACTTTGTATGCCGGTTTGCTGATAGCCTACAACTATTTGTAAATTGTTTTATAATGTAAAATTAGTATGTTTAGTCTTAATTAAAATACGTTTATGAGCAAAGATTTCTTTTTTTATTGTTGTTTTGCTTGGTTTTGGACAGGGTCTCATGCTGCAGTGGTTTCAGGGCAGGGCAGCCTAGCCTGCTACTTACTACATAGCCCAGGCTGGTGTTGAACTTACTGCAATCCCCCTGTCTCAGCCTCCTAAGTATTATAGGATTACAAGCATGAGCTACCTACCATACCCAGCTAAGATTTTAATTTCAAACTAAAGAAATCTAAACATAGTTTCAGTGTTTGAGGTTGTTTTTCTCTTAAAACAGATGTTTAAATTAAACCAATCTGAGAAACAAACTTTCATTTGTCAGTACATATTTTAGGACAGCTAAAGCTAGAATCTGAGGCATCCTGGCTGCTTACTTTATTTTTCAGGGTAGTAGGTCCATTTTTGCTGCTACAATTATTTCAGTTTCCAAATTTGGTATAAATTATTTCGTGATCTTTCCTAAATAGGGCTCTGTGTGACTGGATCACATGTGGCCATGTAGACAAGGGCCCACCCTTGAGTGGTTCCAGACCTCATTTGTAGCCTGGGGCGATTTGAAGGACAAGGCTGGGGCTGGGGACATCCTTGTGAATTCTTAAGCCCTGAACGCCCTCTGTTGGTGGTAGAATGCATAACCTTCACCCGGACGCAATGATAAAACCCACACTGGGTTAGGAGTGGGGGTAGGAGGGGGTGGGGAGAGAGAATGTGTGCGCACTCGTGTCTGGATCCGTGTCTGTGTCTGTGTCCGTGTGTGTGTGTGTGTGATATCCTTAAGGTTATTTTTAAAGGAGCCTTAAAATCCCAGCATTCTCCATTGCCTCTGGTTTACAGCATTAATGAGAGGAGCGAGATCTTGAGTTTTCATGTGCCCTGTGCAGTTTCTGCTCTAATAATCTGCCCTCACCATGGTAACCTCAGATGCAGGAAAGTCATGTGACATCCAAGAGGCCTTCAGTTTATTACCAAAGCTGTTACCTCTTGGTTTCTCTGTGTTCTCATTCTCCTCACTGCTCTGTGCCGTCCTCTTCAGCACAGTTAGAACATAGCCTCAGCTGACCATAGCAAAACAAGTAACGGGGCTCCTGTCAAGAGGAAGGTATGCTCCCGACACAGGCTATTCTTCACAGATGTTCTCCCAATTTACCCTCAATCCATCTTTGTCTTGATCTTTTCCCTTTTCAAACATAAATGACCTTGGGGTGTGGCTTAGCTGGCAAAGTACTTGCCCACTGTGCAGCCCTGTATTTGATCCCCAGCACCGCACACACTAGGCACGGAGGCAGTGTGCTCATATAATCCCAGAATGTGAGAGGTAGATGCAGAGAGATCAGAAGTTCAAGGCTGTCCCAACTACAAAGCAAGTTCCAGGTTAAATGAGGCTTCAAGACCTTGTCTCAAATAAACAAAGAAACAAAAACAAAGGCCAATCAGGAACAGTGGCCCACACTTGCAGTCCTAGCTCTGGGGAGGCTAAGACAGGAAGATCATAAATTCAAGGCCAACCTGGGCTATGTATTGAAACTCTGTCTCAAGAGGGGTGGGAGAGGCTATTAAGGATTAGTTCTAAACACACAAAGAGTGATATAACTAAGCCCAGAGTTTGAGTCATCTTGAATAAACTCTAAGAGTTCAGATTTACTGAGCTGGGTTGATTGTACTAAACTTTGAATTAGAAAAAGAATGGATTTACTGTGGCATAATTTTCAGAAACATGCAATTCTAAAAAGTAGGTCAGCCATTTGTAATTTACAGAGGTCCGGGGATTGTGATTGAGATGTAACTTGAAGAAATAAAAAATAAATTATTAAAAAAAAAAAAGATGTGTATGTTAGTAAATAGATAGGATACATTTAAACTGTTCTATTAACAATTCTATCAACAAGTAGATGACTAGCAGATATTTAAGCACATTTAATTGTGATTTAATAGTGCTCTTGGTATTTGCGTGCCTCATTAATTTGCACAAGCAATGCAAAATGAACTTTGACACAATAGATTTTTTTCAGCTTCTAAACAATGAACCTCTCCTTAGACATACTGCATTTCTTCTTATTGAAATGGATGTTTACTGAATCAGTTTAGAGATGGAACTATCATTTTCCTGATTCGTGGGAATGTTTCATTTTTCTTTCTGTCTTCCATCTTGAATTATTTATTTTATGTTTATTATCTACAAGCAAACTCGAGTTAATACCTTTGAAAAACTTCAAGTACTATGGTTCTTCACACATACAAAAGTTTGTGGTTTTTGTTGTTGTTTAACTCTTGAGATTGAATATATTTTTATTTTATGGGTATGAATGTTTTGCCTGTATATATTTCCATGCACCAAGTATGTGCACTTCCCTCAGGAGGCAGGAGAGGGCATCAGATCCTCTGGAACTGGAGTTACAGATGGTTGTGAGCTGCCATGTGGGTGTTGGTAATGGAACCTGGGTTCTCTGGAAGAGCAGCCAGTGCTCTTAACCAAGGAACCATCTCTCCAGCCCCTGGAAAGTTCATGTTCCTATGAGATGACATACTAAGAGACTTTGGAGGTATTGCTTTCTAATGGAATGTTTGAATTTTACAGTATTTTTTAATGGAAGTTCTATAAATCTCATTTCAATGACAAGTTTCAAGAAAGAAAGCTAATATTAGGCATTTTCTTTGTGTTTCTTCTATAAAATTTATTAAAAGTCATAAAGAGCCCAAATTGATAGTCTGTGAGTCTACATTAAGTTTCCAGGCCAACCAGGGCTGCACAGTGAGAGACACTTGGTCTCAAAAAAATACATATCATACATACATACATATATATACATACATTACATACACAAACACATACATACAAATGGGGCTGGAGAGATGACTTAGTGGTTAAGAGAATTTGCTGCTGTTCCAGAGAACCTAGTTTTGATTCCCAGGACCCACATGGATCCAGTACCCTCTTCTGGTCTCCACAGGTACTGTATTCACATGGAGCACAGACATACAGGCAGGTAAAACACTCATACACATAAGATAGGTAGGTAGGTGGATAGATAGATAGATAGATAGATTGATAGATAGATAGATAGATAGATACAATTGGAAAGCCAGTTTCATGGACATAAAATGAAGAATAAGATTCCTCTTTTTAAATATACTCAGAATTAGACAATTTTTTGCATTGAGGTTTTTGGGTTCTTTTGTATTAAAAAAATTCAGTGAATGTAGTGGAGTTTTTGTTTGTTTGTTTGTTTGTTTTGAGACAGGGTTTCTCTGTGTAGCAGTACGGGCTGTCCTGGACTTGCTTTGTAGACCAGGCTGGCCTCGAATACACAGAGATCTGTCTGTCTCTCCCTCCTGAGTGCTGGGATTAAAGGCATGTGCCACCACACCTGGTGTAATAGAGTTCTTTGAGCAAATAATTCTTTGTCACCTCTAAATAGCAACCTGCTAGCATTCTGCACTGTTAATATTACAGACTTCTTCCTGGCCCCTTGATCCATCTTAAGAGTCATCTTTCCAAAGAGCCATTCTGGCTCAGTTTCCCCATGTTTAAAAATGTCAAGAGTCATGTCCAAACATGCCAGCAAGATGTACTGCTCTTTACAGCCTGGTCATTCTTTCCAGACCCACCTCTCTTCTATATCATGCGTGCCACATGCTCCAGCCCACACATGTAATAGGCTGGAAAGATCTCAGCATCACTGCCCCTGCCTGAGCACAGGCTTCCACCTGCTAGGGCCTCACAGCAGCCCACTCCACCCCCTCTCTGGTCATCTTCATCTGGCCAAAGCCTACTTACCCTTCAAAGTTCAGCGCAAGCATCTCTTTTTAAAGAACCTTGTCTGTTATGATTTGGATGCAAAATGTCTCTCATAGGCTCAAGTTTTGGGCACTCAGATCCCAGTGTGCAGCACAACTTTGAAGGTCTTTTAAGAAGTGAGACCTGACTGGCAGAAGTAGGTCCCTGAGGTCTTTGAAGGCCACAAACACCTCTTGTCCTGGTCTAGTCTCCCCACTTTCTGTGAGCAAGCTGCTGCCTCACTCCCGCTGCCACTGACAGAGCGAGCCACTGTGTTTTGCCTCCCTGCCATGAGGAGCTCAGTCCCTCTGAAACCATGAGCCAGGAGATATTGGTCCTCCTTTAAGTTGTTTCTGTTTGAGTATTTTGCTTGTGACAATGAAAAGAAACATAATAATGAAACACAGATCAAACACTGCCAAGCCTAGGTTATGTGAATCAGAGAGAACTGACCAGTTCACACAGAGCAGCCTGATTCAGTCTATTGGGTTTTCCTTCTTTGCATAAGTTGAAAGATGGATGATACCAAGTAGGTACAAACCCTCAAAGACATGGACTCTTCCTGTCTTTCCACTTCATTCTATTCTCAGTATGTTGGCTTTCACCCCATGGTGGCAAGGTGACTGCAATAGCTTTCAACACTGATCCCATTCAAGGAAGGAAGAGGAGAGGAGGTGGAGGGAGCTGCATCTGAACTTTTTATTAGGGAAGCAAGCATTTTTTTTCTCTCTTAGTAACCAAATATGGATCTCATGGCTATCCTCTAGCTGCAAAGCAGAGCTGAGTAATCAGAGAACAGTTACTGTCATGGTATGTATTCCAGACCCCAAATTAAAGTTATTATGGGGGAAGTGGGGAATGGATATCAGAGAAGCAACTGGTAGTCCTCTGCCTGCACTCAGCTCCATAGTAGTTATGCCAAACGCTACCATCTCTCGATGAATTGTAGGTTCCAGGTGGGCAAGGGTTATTTGTTTTTCTTTGTATACCTGATGTCTAACATAGAACCTGACTTGCTGTAGGTGCTCAATGATTACCTAAAGCTATACCTGATATTTTAAAACACACATTTTGATATAATTTTTTAAAGTATGTGTAACAACAATGATTAGCCCATCTCACTCTTTAACAAAATGAGTGTATTACCTCAACAAAAATCACTTAATTTGGACCCAGTTAGGAGGGCACAATTTCTTAGAGATTGTACCACTCCAGTGTTCAGCCCCAGTTCAGATATAATATCCTCAGACAAATGTCTTGGAGTCTTCCTGATGGAGCCTAACATGACAGAGCCCTATGAGACAATCCTAGACCAGACCTCAATCCTTTCTTGTACCCGTTCCACCTTGCAAAGAGACTTTGTCTAAGGAGCCTGGGCTCTGCCTCATAGAAGGCAACAATGAGAGCACTAGATCAGATTCCTTTGTCCCCTCTCTAAAAGACTTGACAAAAGTTCATGGCATGGGCTAGGGACATAGCTCAGTTGGTAGACCACTTGGCTGGCATACACAGGACCCTGGGTTCCATCCTCAGAGCTGCATAAGCCAGGTGTGGTGATGTGTACCTGCCATCTCAGCACCGAGGAGATGGAGAAAGAAAGGGAGGGTGGTTCTACATTTTAGATCACACACAGCTATATAGTGAATAAGGCCAGCCTGAGCTACATGAGATACTGTCTCAAAAAACAAAGTGTCCACAGTAGAAGATTGATTTAATTCACTATGCCTCATACCCCCTTGCATTCTTTGTAAAAATTACACCATCTCTTGGGAGCCATCTAGAGCAGGCACTGAGGAACCTTCACAGCAGCATCTTGTCACTGTGCCTCCAATGCATTCTGAACAGCTTACCTATGTCTGTGTCTGTTTCTGTCCTGTGTGTAGACTATTGTCTTGTCTCCAACAAATGGGACATATTCTCTCATTCTTAACTCTCCCCAAAGCCGTCTTAAATTTCTCCTGGAGAGCTCTTTCTACAGTGCAGGTGTGTCTATACCATTGCTTTCTTTTGAAATCTCCAGCCCTTACCTCTTGTGCTTGGAATAAAGTTTGGCCTTCTCCACCACTAGCCTATCTTTGCCTTCAGCCTCATCCCTATCACACTTGATTTCATTATGTAACAACCAGGAGTCACTTAGCTGTCCCTTTGGACATCCTGCTTCTTCTCCACTCCAGGGTTTGGTTTTTTTTTTTTTTTCCATTGATGACTGTGCCTGTGGTGCTCTCTTCCATCCACTTTCTCCCTTTTGCTGCTTGACTGTTTGTTTGTTTATTTAATATCCCAACCTGAACTTGAACTTGATACATAACCAAGGGTGACTATGAACTTCTGGTCTTCCTTCCTCTATTTCCTGGAGTACTGGTTATGTGCCACCATATCCTGGATTTATAGGATGTTAGGGGACCAAACGCTTGCATTATACATGATAGGCAAGCACTCTACCAGCTAAGAGCCACCCAGCCTCAACAGTTGCTCATTTTTAAAACACTCACCTGATTGTGAAATCTCCCCTGACTGCACCTCACTATTACTACCCTAACGCAAGTCTGTGCTCTTCATTCTCTGCGCATCATGTTAGAAATTGTTCAGCATCCTTCAGTCTGCTCTGTAAACACTATATACACTACTGAGGGTGTTGGTATTTAGGACTCCTTGTAGCCTAGGTGCCTAGCTGAACAGGCAAGCTATTCATGTCTGTTAAGTTTCTGAATGAATGAATGAATGAATGAATGAATGAATGAGCGAGTGACAAGAGGAAAGGGTGGCTTCCAGACATATCAAATGGGCTGAAATGTGTTTGAATATAATTTTGACTTAGCATGGTATTCTTTTTTTTGTTTTGTTTTTTTCGAGACAGGGTTTCTCTGAATATCTCTGGCTGTCCTGGACTCGCTTTGTAGACCAGGCTGGCCTCGAACTCACAAAGATCCGCCTGCCTCTGCCTCCCAAGTGCTGGGATTAAAGGCGTGCGCCACCACCGCCCGGCTAGCATGGTATTCTTAAGTCAAGGTGCCTATTACTCTATGACTGTTTGCTCTTACCATGTATGCTATAAATGCTGTGTATTTATTCCCATTAAAGATATATTCTGCATTTGGTTTTTAGGTTAAAGCCATTTACATCCATTGTGACATGTTCTCAGTTCAAAATGGTCTGCTGACACCAACACTAAAGGCTAAGAGACCCGAGCTAAGAGAGTACTTCAAAAAACAAATAGAAGAGCTTTACTCAATCTCCATGTGAAGCTCAGGAGGGTTCTTCTCAGTCCAGTGAACTTTGCAGCAATATTATAGTTATTCTTGAAAGAAATGAATCAGAATGGAACAGCTGAAATGAACAAGCACCTTGATTTTGCGACTGAGCCTTTCCTGACCCAAGAAGTCTCTAACAATATTTTCTCTACCACCACCAAGTACACTTTATTTTTATTAAATTATATTGTAGCAAGCTGCTAAAAAATTATCTCAAATGGCAATGTAAAAACAAATCAAGACACTTTCTCAAGAACTGTGTACCACTAAAAGTACTATATTCGCAATGTTCACAGAATTCCATTAAAATGTAAAGGAAAAACATAACCGATATATTGTACTTAATTATTTGTGGAATAATAACCAGATACAGTGAAGGTCTAGGCAATGTGGACTACCTCATTAAATAACTTATTATGAAAGATCACAGTTAGATCAGACTTAAAACTTAAAGCAAGATGTAGAATGCCAAAACAAAACATGATAGTTCACATGTGAACTGACTCTCATCCTCTAATATGAGCATGCTTGTTGATTCGAAAGCCTTCCCCTTGATTTTTACCTTTATTCATGAAAAGTGGAAATGCAGATGTTCTTAGAACAAATATATTTAGTTAACAACTCCCAACGTCTTTCAGTATATTTGCTCATTTCTCAGGCTCACCGAAATATTCAGGACCTATGCACAGAGCATAGGTAGGAGTTACGTGTCTTTACAGACTTCTTACCACAATGACGCTTAGAAGATGCCTGCTGGCTGCAGCAAATGGACTTGTGGGAAACACCTAGGGGAAGATACTCAGTGATTTCTCAGGGTGAGCGACAGTTCACATACCTGTGTTCCTGCTAGAGTCTTTCCCTTTTCCATTCTCAATTGTCTATGGTAGGTCTGGAAAACCCAAGATGGCTGAAATTCTGAACAACTTTGCTTTCTTTTCATATTACCATCAAAGCAAATATGAGGATGAATAGATGCTATTTCCAAATAAAATAACTCTTCAATGACATGGTATGAAAGCACTTTTTCAAAATTTCCCTAGAAAACTATGTAAGTCCCTCATAGAGGAATCCATGCTAATGTCATAATTTCATTCTTAGAATCTCTAGATGCTCCTAATTGACCATAAAACCTTAATTGTATCATATGTTTCGATGCATCCTGAATCTGGGTGCCAAGATTCCTACGTCACGAAAAGCCTCGATACCATGGACAGCACAGCGCCGGTCAGCACAACTGGCATCATCATGCAGGCCTGTTGGATGATCTGCATCATTCATTGTACACTCGTTTCAGTCATGTTGAATGATGACCTCAGCTTCAATTGATATAGTTATTCAGGTAATTTTTTTTACACATTCCTTGGGCATAATCTCTCTGAAGACTCGCTGTTGCACCTATAAATTTGACTTTGACTAAATGAGCAATTCTATGCACATGAATTTCCTTCATAGTATGGAGGAGTAAAACCAGGGCCTTGCACATGCTGGGCAAGTGCTGTACTGCTGAGCTCCACTCCCAGCCCTGTGTAATTAAATTTAAAATACATTTCTGGCTAGACAAATAACACATTCAAAGCCATATCTGAAGATCACTGGCTTTTTACATACTTAATGCATATTTGATCAACTAAAATTGAAGATCACTACCTGAATTATAAACCCATATTATTCTAAGGGCAAGGAGTTTTTGCATTTCAAATTTAAAAAGCCATTTTCCATTGTCCTTCCTTGACTAAAATCTCATAGTTGACTTTAATTTCAACAGAGTTTTGAACAATGCAAGTTAAGCAAATGATTTTTTAAAAATCATCCTTCTATTTATTTCTCACTGTATTTAGATATGGTTAGTTATAGACAAATTGCTTAATTTTTGTTTCTCAAAAGATTTTATGTTTCTATTGAACTTTCCAATCTATGTGAAAACCATCACATTTCATGGGAGGGTACAAATGTGCTTAGAAAGTAAACAGTGGGCCTTAAATGCGTTGTATGTCCTCTTTCTCATCTGTAGAACACTGCTTAATTTTGTTAACAGGAAATAAATGAAGCAGCATGTATCAGTGGAAAAATCCCTCTAGCTTCAGATTTCCCGATCTTATCTCAGGGGATGAAAAATAAGTTTGTGTTTCTCTTTAACCAATGTAGGAAAAAGGCTAAGTACTTAAGACTTACCATGATCCCAGTGGGTACCATATGCTATTTAAAGTCTAGAAGCCATGGAGACTTGGTTCCTTAATCATAAATATGTTCTCAAATGTTTGACATTTTTATCTGCTTGTCACTCAAATGTGTTACTAACTCTCACATTTTTTTTTTTTTTACAAATCAATCCTGTTGAAGTAAATGCTATGAAACAGATATATAGATTTCCCCCACTTGCCACAAAAGATACCTTTATACACAGTATTGAGACGTTCCCTCCAGATGGCAGAGAAGATTGGCCAGGTGTGGTATGCAGGCCTAGAGCTCCATGTATTAGGATCTCAAATTCAGAGGTCTAAGGAGTAGCCATATGCTGTCTTCCTCACAAGCCTGGGGAGAGGGGAACCAAAAATCTCCACTGAGAGTTTTACAGTCAGGTAATGTTTTAGCAATTTGAAATCAGCACTTAAAATTTGATTGTATTGCCCTTGAAAGAACCAATGAGCATTAATTTTTCTTCCATAACAAATTAATTGTTCTTTATTTTTCACATGTGTTAAGCGCAAGTGTGATACAGTTATTTAAAATGCAGAATACTAGAAAATGAATGTAAAGAATTGGAAATTATATTTTTGCATGAAAATAGGCAATTTACAAATTTGCTTAATATCTCAGGACAAAAGAATGAACAGCTGTATACAAAATTGGTAAGTCATAAGTTGGCTGTGCTTTCTTGACAGTTTTTATTTTAAGAAAACATTACAATGAAAAATAAAAGGATCCTGATAGTCTTAGGTTCTCTCTTAAGTATGCTGCATAATCCTGCCTGTGAATCTACAAATAATCCCATGAGAATGAGATTAGCATCCATATGAGGACCAGTCCCCGAATGAGAACTTCTTCATTGAGAACACAATGGCTGTGTTCTCTGCAGAGGTGATGTGTACTGGAAAATGTAAGCAAGTGTTTCTAAACCTAGTCCCAAACATAAAAGGTTTTAATGAGTAATAATGCCATGTGAGTACCCTTCTCACTGCTCATTCACTTTTCCTTGTTAAATCACTGCGATGATTGCATGGGGAGGGGAAAGTGACTATTTTTGAAGAATTGCTTATTCTACTTTCAATTTTTGAAAACTGAGGAATTAAAATATTACATTTTAAATATGCATAGATATATCTTAACTGTAATTATATTTTCATTTGCTTTGTTATAACAGCATGAACATCAAATACAAAATGCACTTATGAAAACTTTTGTAAAAAATAAAGATTTTTTTTATTTCTCAGAACTGCTTATGATTTCTTTCTAGTTCATATGCTTACATGATGTAATTCCTTCATGAGAATGTGTCTGATAATCATCATTCATGGTGTATATGGTGAAGCATGAAGCTTTGGCATCAGTATATTCTACATCTTCTGTAAGCTTTCCTAAACTTTAGGTAGTTAGGCATGATTAACTATAGACCACATAAGTATACCCAGAGGCTTCCCTTTGTGCAGGCCTTTGCTGAAACCCTTTCTATTATCAGATGTGTCCAGGATTTATATAACCTCCAGTCTTCCAAAGGACAAATAACTGTTCAAGTTTTCCATCATGATGATGGCCTTTTAACATTTCCACAGTGTCATCTAATCAACTATAAACAAGAAGATATGGTTTCTTAAAATGGTGTACTCTGCCATGTTGAATTTGTGCACATCCTGTCTTCGTGTATTCTCTTACCCGTTCCTCTCCATTCTCACAACTGTGTGTGTAGTTGAAGACCCCTAGTTGTTGGTTTGAAATAGTACAGTTTATTAAAACAGTCCTCATGGTCCCACTCCATTTCCCCAGATTTCAGCCATGGCATCTTTCTAAACTGAAAATCTGACCACAACATTTTCCATCTTATTATTTCTTTGACTCCTTCCCATGGATTCCAGAATAAAAAATCTCTGTCTCCTTGGTTCAGTACATATAGACTAGCATGTCTTCTCCTGCCATTTCCTCATGGAGTCTTGGCTCCAATCATACCAATTGCTTTTCCTCTGTCTCTATGCCTTGCCCTTTCTTTTACGCCCTGCCCTCCACCCCCGCCCCCCAACTTCTGCCATTTTTCTTTGAAAACTCAGCTTTGGGGCTGGAGAGATAGCTCAATGGTTGAGAGTTCTTTGTACTCTTACAGAGAACTGGGGATTGGTTCCTAGTACTCTCATGGTGGCTCACAACTCCAGGTCCAGGGGATCTGATGCCCTATTCTGGCCTCCACAGTTTCCTGCAACCACGTGGTACACATGAAATTCACCCAGGCAATGCATATGCATATTTAAACAAAACAAAACAAAAAGTAAAGTCCAAGCTTAAAAGCTTCCCAGGTGATTTACTGGTTGACGGTCTCTGCTCCACCCTCACTGGCACAGTCGCTTCAGGTTTTATCTTCAGTGCAAAAAGTGTAGCCTACAGTAGATGCTCAAGAAGTATCTATTAAAGAAAAAGCCCCTTGGCCTTTTTTATATGTTTCACTGCATTAAGACTGCAATATCTGAAGCTGTATTTTATCCATCTTTGTTATTTCTTTCATTCTTGTAATCTAAGCATGTCTAAACTAGCTTTCAGTTGGATCCCTGATGCCCATGGATAGCGTGTGATCAAAGCTTCTCAGTGGATTGCTCCATCAAACACACACACACACACACACACACACACACACACACACACACACACACACTGTTCCATAAGATTTTCTTTGGGTTTCAAGGACTTCAAATTCCACAGATTGTTTTTTTTAAGAGGGTGGGAGGCTTTCTTCAGAAATCTCTTCAATATTTGAAACTTGTTTCAAGTTCATGCCTCTGTGACTGTTTCAAATCTAATCTAACTCATCATATGCTGAACTTGAACATGGCCAGTGGAGCTCTGAGTCCAGGGTAGGAGCAATAAAATGGGCTAGTGGAAGAAGTTCAAGTTAAGCCTTGTGTGTGAATACTTGCACACTGCTTGCATTTGGAGACGGAGAAGAGAGAAAGATGGCTGAGTTGAGGTACCTTTGCTTGCCTCACTTTCTTGTGGGGTACTTGATTCTTTTCCTTTAAAATTATTCTATTTTTATTCAATATGTATGGTGTTTTGTCTACATGTAAGTCTGTGCACCAACTGTGTGCAGTCCCAGAAAGGCCAAAAGAGGGCATCAGATCCCCTGGAACTGGAGTTATAGATAGTGTGCTAGAAACCAAACCCTGAGCTTCTGGAAGAGCAACCAGTGTTCCTAACCACTGAACCATGTCTGCAGTCCTTCTCGTTCTTTTTATAGGCTCATTCTAGGTGAAGTTGTAAACAGAACACTTCTGTCTCAAGTCTCTTCCCCTCCCTTTACCACCAAGGGCTGCAAGTTCCTTTTCTTATTCCTTTTACCTCTTTCCTTTCCCTATTAGGAGGGCTGGAAGCATGACCACCTTACTAGACAGATGCCAAGGCAGCTATGCCATCTATGACAACCATCTGCCTTCATGAGTTTCCCAAGGACATGGTTTCCTCAGCAGCAAAATGTTGGCTGTTTGCAACAGCATGAGGTGGTAAGAGGGCAGCTGTTTTTAAAATTATTTTTATTTTGTGCACCGTGAATGCACCAAACCCTGAGTTTGATTCCCATACCACAAATAACTAGGCACTGGGACACCTGCTGGTAATTCCAGCACTGAGGAAGTAGAGGCTGGAGGTCTATATACTGAGTTCCATGTGAGCCCCAGATTACATAGTGAGACCCTGTCTCAAACAAACAAGAAACATTTAGAGAACAGGATCACTGTTGGGATCACAGCATAAAGGTCCTCCAGCCCACAGATCTCCAGAGAAATCAGGAATGTTAAGCACCCAGGATTGTCTTTGCAGTGGGAAAGATGAAAAACCTGTTCTTCCATCCAGAAAGCTGGGAACTGGAGGTGATTAACAGCCTGGTGACCTGCATTATCTGTTGGGCCAGGCCATAGCAAGCTCCTACAACCAGGACCAGAGGTGGCTAATAGCCCAAATGACCTCTCTCTGTATGACTGAGAACAGGCCAGACCCTTAGGCCTTTAAGAGATAGGTACTCTATCTCTAGAGCCCATCTTCTTATAAGAAATGGCATGTACTCTGAGTTGAGTTTCAGTGTAATTATGCTTCCTTGTGTACTGGGAATGTATTTACACCAGGAAACTCTTTTTCTTCCAAATTATACTGAGCTTAAATACATTGGGAGTAAACCACCTGTCTTTAGATTCCCTGATGTCTGATCCAAAGTCAATCTACACCTGGTTTTCATTCTGTTTTTTTTTTTTTTTTTTTTTTTTTTGGTTTTTTCGAGACAGGGTTTCTCTGAATATCTCTGGCTGTCCTGGACTCGCTTTGTAGACCAGGCTGGCCTCGAACTCACAAAGATCCGCCTGCCTCTGCCTCCCAAGTGCTGGGATTAAAGGCATGCGCCACCACCGCCCGGCTTTCATTCTGTTTTTTAAACATAACATTTTTATTGATTCTCTGGGTCTTTCACATCATGGGCCCCAACACACTCACTTCCCAGTCCTTCCAATCTGCCCCAACCCTTGTGACCCCCCAAAAAAAACAGTAAAAATAAAAATAAGAACAAAAAAAAAATAGAAAAAAGTCCAGTTTGTGTTATCTGTATACTCACTGGAGCATGGTCAAACTCTCAGTGGCCTGTCCCTTAATAGAGCTTACTCCTTGTCCTCCTGCCCCCCTGCCAGAATCCATCAGTTGTGGAGAGCTACACTTCAGCATCCCCACCACACTTTTTAAGAGTTCTCTTTGGTGGCTTTCTCTCTAGGCTGTTACTTTGGGTGGGGGGGGGGGTAGAGGTTGTCCGAGAAACCTTCCATGTCCCTCCCTCTCAACTGTGCATCTGCAACCATCCATACCATGGCAAAAGTAGTCTCCTTGCTCTTCACAGTCAGCAGGAGCACAGATCATGGGCCTCATGGTTTCTGGTGACAGCACAGATCACGAACGTGACTCCCAGCTGTAGTAGGAT
>CAJQZJ010032020.1:4889256-5010050 GCA_907164525.1 Lophiomys imhausi
TTGGTGGTAACACAGTCACAAATATTAACACAGACCCTGGTTGCAGCAGGACCATGGACCCAGATGTGGCCCTCAGCAACAGCACAGGCCCAGACATCACCATGGCCTCAGGTGGCAGAACAGGCCTCTCAGATCAGAATGGTTCCCAGTGGCCACAAGGCCCAGGAATATCAATGTGATTTCAGGCAGTAGTCCCGATGTGGTTTGGTTCAAATCCCTGACACCTGCAGGGACTCTCTCGGATCACCAAAGAGCAGAAAGGCTTTTGAGTTAACCTGATTTTGCTCTCAGGGTCTCATGTTTCCAGATCTAGTTGCTCTCAGGTTTCAGGCCTCCCACAAAATCATTTAAAAACTGTTGTGGTTATTGTTTTGTTTGTTTTCACAAAAGTCCCACAAAGCAATAATAGGAGCCAAGAAAGTTGGTGTATGAGTGAGAGATGGCCTGTTTGTTTACATGTTATGGGTGTGACTCCAGAAAGGATGTTGGCCTGTGACTATTGCTCAGAGTGCAAAAAGACTGTGAGAGCTTTAGCTGAAGGATACTTTATTATTTATAACATCCCCAGGACACAGTGTCTAACACAGTAAGATGCTCAGCCAGTCCTATGTCAGTGACTCAAAACACCCAAACACCTAAGCAGGCAAGAATGCCCATAAAGAGCTCTCTGTTCTTCACAAAGTTATGTTTGAATGAGTAACAGGCCACTATAAATGTTTCTGTGAGCCGAATTTCAATTGTAAATTTCACTATAATTTAGTGATGAAAACTGTATTCAGACACATATTACTGGAGTCTCAGGATAAGAGATGGCTCAGTTGGTAAAGTGATTTCTACATAAGCAGAAGGACCTAAGTTCACATTCCCATGTGTCTACTTTAAGAAGCTGACAGGGCAGTGTGCATCTGTAAGCACCTTGCTGGAGAGGCAGACAAAGGAAGATGCCTGGAGCGTGCCAGCCAGGAAATCTAGCCAAATTAGTGAGCTTCAGGTTCACTAACAGACCGAATCTCGAAACAAAAACAAAACAAAACAAACAAACAAACAAACAAAAAAAAACAGTGGACCTTAAGAAAGTCCACTGAGCCGGGAATGGTGGTGCATGCCTTTAACCCCAGCACTTGGGAGGCAGAGGCAAATGGATCTCTGTGAGGCCAGCCTGGTCTACAGAGTGATTTTTCAGGACAGCCAGGGCTATTACACAGAAAAACCCTGTCTCGAAAAACAAAAAGCAAGCAAGCAAGCAAGCCCACTGACCTCTGGCCTCCACACACATGTGTACTCATCTGCATACGCACACGCACATTAGACTGTCGCAGAAAAGTCTTCAGTCTTTTCCTAATGTCATCTCTATAGACTGTATTTTCAGTATTGTCAAATGGTGCTTTTAGAATTACAAAACAAAAAAAGATTGCCACATCCTCAATATATTTATCAGATGGAGCTACCTTCTAACAAATCTGCCCTTTGTCTTCCTGCACTGAAGCTAACCTCCTATCTTCACTCTCTGAGCTCCAAAACCTGAAACCCCAAGGCTAGGGCCTCACGCTGTGCTCAGAACAGCAGAGTGTGAGTAAGAGGTCAGACTAGAAGCAATGACCAGCAGAGGTGTGTGTGTGTGTGTGTGTGTGTGTGTGTGTGTGTGTGTGTGTGTGCGCGCGTGCGCGTGTGCACGCGCACGCGTGCGCACACATGCCTGTAAAACCTAAGGAGCTTGGGTTCAGTAGTCCAGAGGAAATCCACATAGTGTGTGTGTGTGTGTGTGTGTGTGTGAAACCTAAGGAGCTTGGGTTCAGTAGTCCAGAGGAAATCCACATAGTGTGTGTGTGTGAGTGTGTGTGCAAGCGCACGCGTGCGCACACATGCCTGTAAAGCCTAAGGAGCTTGGGTTCAGTAGTCCAGAGGAAATCCACATTGTGTGTGTGTGTGTGTGTGTGTGTGTGTGTGTGTGTGTGCATGCGCACGCGTGCGCACACATGCCTGTAAAGCCTAAGGAGCTTGGGTTCAGTAGTCCAGAGGAAATCCACATTGTGTGTGTGTGTGTGTGTGTGTGTGTGTGTGTGTGTGTGCATGCGCACGCGTGCGCACACATGCCTGTAAAGCCTAAGGAGCTTGGGTTCAGTAGTCCAGAGGAAATCCACGTAGCCGAGGCCTTGTTTTGCAGCAATAGGGCGTGGCCAGAGCAGGCCACCATCTTCCCAGAAGTCCTCGCGGCTCTATAAAGTGGGATTGAGGCTGACACAGCAGGATATCAGTCTGTTCCTCAGGAAGGCGGAAGACAAGATAAGGCGGAGTGTGGGGGCCCTCAGGCTGGGGTGGGGTGGTCATGTGGCCTCAACGGGTGTATAACCGCAAGAAGAGGGTTGGTGAGAAGCTTAACCTCACCCCGAAGCCTGACCTAGCCCTCCCTGGGAAGATAGAGGCCCAGCCAGGTTGAAGCTCAGCAGGCCTGGGAGGCGGGTGCGCCTTGGCAAGGGCTGAGGTGGGGCACAAACAGGGCCTCTGAAACATGACAACCTCTCACAGGTCTGAAGGGAAAGGCCAAAGAGCAGGAATTGCGGAAGATTACTGAGAAAGAGGAATTGAGCAGGCCCAGAGGTAGCAGCTCACAGCTACCAAGGTAGGTAGCCTAGGATAACAACCCTGAGCAACTTGGCTTTCTCAGAAAGTTTTAAGTTTTGTTTCTGCTTAGTGGCCTATCATTCGAGGAATCAAAGAAGAAAATGAATACTCTGCTTCTGCTCCTAAAACACCCAGAAATTTGGGGGATGCACGCACATTTATTCTCGTATAAACCTTTCTCACATGTGTGTGTTAATGTTATATATGCATATACAGATAATGTGTGTGTGCAAGTGTATTATGTGTGTATTTATGAATTACAGGATCTCATGTAGCCCAGGCTGGCCTCAAACTCCCTGTGCAGTAGAGATTGACATTAACAGATTTTCATGCCTTCACCTCCCAAATCTGGGATTACTACTTTGCCACCATGCTGTGGTCTAAGGCACCCAGCCAACTGAGCTACAGTCCCCAGCAGACAGATTCATTTTATTAGTGGACAGGTTGCCAAGTTATGTAAAAGTGAGACAGAACTTCCGAGGAAAGCATTTGTAGCATCATTCAGCTTTTGTTGCAAATCCTGAAGTCACTTCTCCAGGATCCCCTTAAAGTACCTTTCAGACTTTATTTACTTTTTTTTTTTTTTGGAACAGAGTTTCTCTGTGTAGCCCTGATTGTCCTGGAACTCATTGTATAGACCAGGCTGGCCTCGAACTCACAGAGATCCATCTGCTGCTGCCTCCCAAGTGCTGAGATTAAAGGTGTGTGTCACCATGCCTGGTAAACTTCCAGATTTTAAACTACAAAAAGGCATGGTTAAATCCAGATGGTATAAATTGAACTGTTTTTGTTTGTTTGCAGACGGTTAAGTGTTACAGGAAGGGAAAGCCTGCAAGAAAACAGTGCTGGCAAAGATACCCCAGATGAAAACAAAGCTCTGTTGAGTGTATGTATGATTCTCCTATGCTTCTTACATACACTTATGGGCAGTAGCTATGCACCTCCGGACGAAAGAATGGAGTAGTCTTTGTTAATAGTTATCAAATCATTTCTAGTATTTTTATTACATTGATATACATGTCTTTACCTAGGAGTCCTTGAGTTTCTTACTCAAGTGGGTTCATAATTATGCACGTGCATCTTTTTCACATCTTTTAGTGAATACTGGGGAAATGTTACAGGTTAATGTTCTAGTTTATGGATTTCCTGTTCTCTGTTTGACCATTAGCAGCTAGAAGTGTGATTGACCACTGAGGGTTCAATATGCTATGGAACATTCTGATATTCTTTTATTATAATCTGTAACTTTTGAGACAGGGTCTCACTGTGTAGCAGAGGCTAGTTTTAAATTTACAATCCTTCTGCCTTAACCCACCAGTCCTGTGTTTAGGAGATGTCAGGTGCACATACAACATTGTTAAAAAGATTTTCACATTCTGTTTTAACAATATATGGTGAAGATGATTGAAATATTCAAAATAGTATATGAAATTTTTTCAAATTGCTGAATGTCTTTCTGCTCCTTTTCCTCTGCATTAAGAACATTTTACACCATATGTATTACATTGTTATTAAAGTCTTTAAAGTATTTATATTTTAGTGTCTTCATAGTGATTTATCTAATAGATATACCAAAATGTATATGACTATTTTGTGGATATTAGGAGACCAAGTGTCTGAGGTTTTGCTTTTGTAAGCATCGATAGATGTTACTTCTACAGAATTGTGTGCGCATCTGATTGTTACTCTAAGATAAATACTTTGCCGTGGGCCAAAGGGTAGATGTGTGTTTGGCATTCTATGATTCGTGTTGGCAAATTGGAGCACTCTTATTCAAAATGATGACAGGTGAGAAGCAGCGTGATGCTTTCTTTTCCATTTCTTTGAGAGATAATGAAGCCAGTGCTTTTTTCCCCCTCATTATTGTCCATTTATATTTCTTCTGCTGTGAAATAGCTGTTCATTATATAGTGATTATAGTTTTACACACATAGCAAATATTTTCATTGGCTTGTGAGTCTTTAATTTTATTGTTTTGGACTTACCAGTTTTTTCTTTTGATTTATTTCACTCTTTTTTTAAAGGGTGAGGAAAAGTCCACCCTTCCTTCCTTCCTTGGTGATCAGAAAAATACTCACCTTTAGCTGGATGGTAGTGGTGCATACCTTTAATCTCAGCACTTGGGAGGTAGAGGCAGGTGAATTTCTGTGAGTTAGAGGCCAGCCTGGTCTACAAAGCGAGTTCCAGGACAGCCAGGGCTACACAGAGAAACCCTGTCTTACTCCCTTCCAAATTTACCTTTACTGTTTTATATCACAGTAGTAAGTTGACTATTGCTAGTTCCCTATGTTTACTCAGTTTATTCATAGTAATTTTAACATTTATTTTTAGATTTAATATTAAATAGCAGATTATCTGTAATCAATATTCTTAAATAATCTGATATATCTATGAAATTAACATAGAAAGTTGACGTTTGTTTTTTTAAACCAAATTAAATATTTAAAAATCAAATTAAAATATCCATTTCATAATTATCCTGTATCTTTAATTCTTATTTTACATAGGAGTCAGTGACTAAGGACTTTAAGATTGACAGTTCATCAAGTAGTGAAGTAGTTTCAGGTAAGACTAACAGATAACAGCTTTTCATCTTTCCTTCAAAAATACGCACTCACTTGTATCTCTTGATCTCTCATTTCAGTAGAAAAGAAGATGTCTTTCCCCTAATCTAACATGAAACTTTCTGACTGTGCTCTAGACCTCATTCTCAATGTCTCCGTGTAAGCACCAGTAAATGTGAACTTATAGTTGTGACATGTTAGAAAGGAGAATGACTTGCATATAATTAATTATGCTCAGCTAGAAATATTAGGGAATGCTTCCATGTTAAGGATGGCATCTGAATTGAGATCTGAAGGTGAGTAAAAATCAACTATGCAAAAAGATAGTAAAGAGAAATCCACGCAGAAGAAACAGATGTACAAAGATCTTACTGCAGGCCTTGCTGGCACCCAGAGCTAGAGGAGAAATGGTATGGCATACTGCTGGACACCAGGACCCAAACAAGTAAGCCCAGTACAGAGGCAGGTACAGCTGATGTGTGCAGGAATCATCCCTGTGCAACTCAGGGCTGCATCACACCTGAGGATTGGACCTGCTGGTGTGGAGCCAGGCTTTGGTCCTAGTGGGCCCTGGAAGATGTAGAAATGCAATGGTGCTCCTTGATGCATTTGGTGCATCTTGATCTGAGATTAGAGAATATAAGAGAAAACCTGAAGTTTCACTTTATGAACCCTTTTGAAAACTATCAAGATAGAAACTACCAAATTCCATAGAAACTGGGTTTGTAGATTTTCAAGATAGTTGTAGTCACCAAATAACTTGTTGGATTTGGTTTAATCAGTGGTGTTATTTTCAAAGAAGAGAACACTTGATTTTAAATACTTGACTTTTGAGAGCATATGCTGGTGTAGATGAAAATGACTGTTCTAGTAAGGGTTACTATTACTATGATGAAACACCATGACCAAAGCAAGTTGGGGAGGAAAGGGTTTATTAGCTTATGCTTCCACATCCCAATTCATCACTGAAGGTTGCCAGAACAGGAACTCAAACAAGCTCCTGAAGCCAGGATCTGATTCAGAGACTATGGAGGAGTGCTGCTTACTGGCTTACTCCTCATGGCTTGCTTGCTCAGCCTGCTTTCTTTTAGTACCCATCATCCCACAATGGACTGGGCCCTCCCACATTAATCACTAATTAAGAAAATGCCCTACAGGTTTGCTTACCTTCTGATCTTATGGGGACATTTTCTCAATTGAGGCTCCCTTTTCTCTGATGACTTTAGTTTATGTCAAGCTGACATAAAGCTAGCCAGCACCATGACCATGTGTGTATATGTGCATCATATAAACTCACGAACACAAGAAAGACCTTCTTTTTTTTTTTTTTTGGTTTTTCGAGACAGGGTTTCTCTGTTTAACAGCTCTGGCTGTCCTGGACTCGCTTTGTAGACCAGGCTGGCCTCGAACTTGCAAAGATCCGCCTGCCTCTGCCTCCCAAGTGCTGGGATTAAAGGCGTGCGCCACCACCGCCCGGCTTAAGAAAGACCTTCTTTCCTTTATCAATCAATGTCGCTATCTAATGAAAATTTCCCTGGTGACACTTGATTAGTAACGGAATTAAGACAATGGAATTTTGGCTTAAAATCAGTTAGCAGCATTAAAAGAAATGGCCCATGTTTTCTTCTGATGAGACCGAGTATTGACAGTGATAATGAGATAGGTTGCACCTTCAGCACTGGACTCACTCATTCTTCAGACTGGAATTTTATTGGCTTCTACAACTAGAAAAAAAATTACCTCAAAAACACTAACCTATAAATGATTTCTTCCAAAGAGTTATCAGACTGTTAGGTCTTTCATAATATGATCCCTTTTACAAGAAAGCTCACAAATGCAAACTCAAAATCTGTTCTGATATTAGTGCCAACATCTAGGAATATAAAGACTTGAAATTATCTAGATCTACTATGAAAACACTTTAGTATGTCCTGCTATTTGATGTATTTTTATTGTGATTTTTCTTGCCATCTCTTAGGCTGTACACAAGAGCCATTGTTCTTGATATAAGATTATGAAAAATGTTTCTAACTTTCTTGGTAAAGAAGAAAATGCAGCATGTGTGTAATATTGGTCATTGGAAGTTCATTAATAGATAGTATGCCTGGTAATTGTCAAAGACATAGCAATAACTGGAGCCATATAAACATATAAACATGGAAATTAGGGGCTGGGGAGATGGCTCAGTCATCGTGAGGACCTGAGTTCAGATCCCCATTACCTGCAAATAGTTGAATTGTGACACACACCTGTAATGCTAGCATTGAGAGAGCCAGGGGAGACAGTTGGATCCCTGGAACACACTGGCCAGCCATTCTAGTCAAGCAATGAGCTCTGGCTTCAGTAGGAGTCTGTTTTTAACAAGGAGCTCACCTGGCATCAACCTTTGGACTCAAACACATGTGCACATGCATATACCACACACATATTTTTTTTTAGGAAATAAAAGCAAACCATCTCATAAATTATGATCTGTGAAAAATTTTGCTTGAAACACCTATGCTATTCATTTGGGTTGGAGTTGTCTGATGCCTGAGTTATTCTCCAGCATATGATAGCCATATTTTAACAATGTAAGCCTCACTACCCAAAGTTCTCTGGTTCTGCACTTCTGCTGGCATGATTTATCTGAGTTACACATCCTGGATAGTCATATGACCAACATATCATGAGAAGTTTAAAAACCTGAACACAGTTGCTGAGTGCTTTTTTTCTCGTTAGCAGTCCTGAAATGCCTTCAGCCTTTGCTCAGATTGATCACAAGAGCATCTCAGTATGATCATTCAGCCGTCTGTACTTGCAGCTCCACCCTCTTAGCCTTTTATTACACTTGCTGTGGATTTCCTATGATACCATTAAGGAATAGCAGCAAAATGGGTTTCCTGAAGCAGAGATGCAGAAATTCCTAAAGGAATGTGGTAAAGAAAAACATGAGAAAGAGCCATTGGCTTTTCTTCCCTGAAGAGAAAAGGAGGCAACTACCTCTTCATACTTGTTAACAAAGTCTGGTTAAGAACAGTTCTGTGGGGGCTGGAGAGATGGCTCAGAGGTTAAGAGCACTAGCTGTTCTTCCAAAGGTCCTGAGTTCAATTCCTAGCAACCACATGGTGGCTCACAACCATCTACAATGAGATCTGGTGCCCTCTTCTGGAGTTCAGGCGTACATGCAGTCAGAATACTGTATACATAATAAATAAATAAACAAATAAATCTTAAAAAAAGAACAGTTCTGTGTCTTGCTTCCTTACCCTGTAGCAGTACAGAGAGACCCTAAATGGATTGGGCCAGCAGTTCCAGGATTATGGATTGGAAAAGAGACATGCTTGTCAGCTGACTGGCCAGCACTGAAGTTCCAAAGTGACAGATTTGGAAATTTTTTGTTATAATTTCAGTAGTTTTCTGTGCCTTTGGCTTATATCTCAGCTCCTACCCTTCTTCTACTTCATGGATTCTTAGATTTGGTCTCTTGCTTGATCATGTCCCAGAATTCTTGGATGTTTATAGACACACTTGTGTTTCTTTCTCCACGTATAGTATTTTCTCAATCTCATCTTCTATCTCTGATATTCTTTCTTATGCTTAATCTCATCTATTGGTGATGCTTTTCACTGTTTTTAATTTAATGAACTAACTTCAATAGTCAACATTTCTGTTTTGTTTTTTCTTCAAAATTTCAGTTTCTCTTTCATATTACTGAATTTCCCATCCCTGTTGCTGGCTTTCTTATCTAGGCCCTGACTTGATTCCCTTGCTTCATTCTTCTAATTGTTTTAATACTCCTTGAAGTTGTTAAACATTTTACAAATTAGGCTTTTGAGTTATTTGTTTAGAATTCTACCCAGTTCACTAGCTTTGGTTTCAGTTAGTGAAGAGTTTTGTGAGCTTTTGAAGGTGTTGTATTGGCTTGTTAATTTTATATATGTCTCTGTGTTGTTTGTGTATCTGATGCAATGGATGAGTCTTTCCAGTGTTTTTTTTTTTTCCCAGAGTCATTGTTCTGTTTCCTGTGGATCATCTTCTTGAGTGGTCTTTTCTTGGGTTCACAATTCCTCAATATTGTTGAGAGAAGAAGTAGACAACTGTAACAGAAAGAATGATTTGACAACAAACCAGATATGAAAATGCAGTAAGAAGCAATTGGATACTTAGCTACATTCTGACTAAGGATCTAGGAGACTGATAGAATAAGCAAGTAATTATAAGATTATTAATGCTTTTTAGCATTAGTATTTTTGTACTAATGATGAAAATTACAAAGAACCCAGGCATGGTAGATTTAATCCACCACTTTTAATCCTAGTACTCAAGGCAGAAGCAGGAGATCTTTGTTAAGTTTCAAGCTAGTCTAGTCTACATAGTGAGTTCCAGGGCAGCCAGGGCTGCACAGAAAAGATCCTGCCTCAAAGTTAAAATTTTAAACAAAGGTAAAGAGGAAGTAGGGAAAGGGAAGTAAAATAGAAATGAGGACAAGCTAACCTCTACAATTGGATATTGTCAGAGCTCAAGCTGCTTTTCCACATATAGTGTCCTGTATATTGTCTTTGTCTAAGTATACTTGTGTCCCCAAATTTGTATCCAGATCAGCTCCCTGTGTTCACATGGTTCTCAGGGTAGTGGCTAGTGTGTGTGTATGTGTGTGTGTGTAACAGTACTAAATTGTTCTCTTGTTTTTGGCAGAGCAGTTTGAGTTTCTCTAAGGATTGGCTTTCTCTGTAGCCTCTGTCTTGGTAAAGATGTGTGTCTGGGCCCTTTACCAGCACTGATTCCCACACAGTGTGTAGCTCTTCAATTTATCATATTGTTTTCTGTACTCTTTTCCATTGATCTCTTTTATACATTTTATTTTAAGGAAATGTCTCACTAGGTTGCCCAAGCTGGCCTTAAATTCACTCCATAGCCCAGAAAGATTTCCCTGCCTCAGCCTCCTGAGTAGCTAGGACTACTTCATGAAGTATACACCAACATGCCTACCTTAGAGTTAGTTCCTTGGAGTATGATATAGATGTTAAGTTTTTTAAAAAAACAAGTGTGTCCATATGTATGTATGTGTACCACATGTATGCCTGGTGCCCAAAGAGGCTAGAGGAATGTCTCAAATCCCCTGGAAATGGAGTTACAGACGTTTGTAAGTTGCTATACAGGGGCTAGGAACCAAATCCAGGGTCTCTGAAAGAAAAGCAAGTGTTTTTAACTGCTGATCCATCTCTTCAGGTCAATTTTTGTTTTGCTTTTTTTTTTTTTTTTTTTTTTTTAGGGAAGAGGGGGATTTTGTTTTGGAGGATTAAGGGTTTGTGTTGTAATAGGGATTGAACCCAGGGCTTTACACAGGCTAGGCAAATATTCTACCACAAAGTCACACACCCAAACTTTGTTTTGCTTTTACATATGCAAATGGAATGATTCTAACACAATTTGTTTAAAAGACAATCCTTTCTTCATTAAATTATGTCTTCATAAAAGTCAGTTGTGCACATACATACGAGTCTGTTTCTGGGATGTCTGTTCAGTCTTCTATTTGTGTTTTTCATTCTTTGTTATTTTTGTCTGTCATTGTTTTTAGAAGGAATAACTGGATTCATCCTTTTTTCTTAGTGAATTGCTTATATATAAAATTGAGTTTTTGAGCTAGAATTACAGCTGAAATGAATAAGGAGTGGGCAACAAAAGTAATACTTAGGGAAACAGTCAAAAATGGTTTTAATGCATTTATCAACATCAAAGCAATTATTTGTCTAAGATTCAGATCCAAATTATTGATGATATTATGACTTTCTAATTGTATGTAAAGTCAGTGTTACATTCTTGATACATAACTACATGTACATTTCTACAGATGTACATTATTTGGATTTCAATTCTGTTCTCTGTTCAATTCAACCTTTTTTTGTTTGTTTGTTTCACTTTGTTTTACAGGACTAACTTTGGGGCATGATCTTTCCAGTTGTCTCTTGAATTGTTCAGACACAGAGTCATATACAAAGAGTACTGAAGAGAGTAGCTTCCCATCACCTGAACTGTTCAGAGGATCAGACTGTTTGGGTGAGAATATAATTACTTCTCAATTGGCTCTACTATACAACTGTTACTTTGTCCATAAATATTTCATTGAATACATCTGCACATAGTGAAGGTATATTTGTTCTCTAAACATATATACTGTCTTGGTGCACTTCTATTTTTTTTTCTTTTCCTTCACGTAGTTTTCCTACTTTTCAGTATATAACAGATGCTAATTATGTCAAGTCCCTGCTTGAATTTTCTTCATAGTTATTTACATTTATTATTTATTATAAATAGTGGCTGTAGTTGATGGTGGAAGACAACATGGACTTTTCTCTACAACTTCCTGCAACCACAGGAAGTGCCTTTTTTTCAAAAACAAACTCATAAAGACACTGAACTGGAAAGAAGAAAGCATGAACCCTAAGAATATTTTCTCTCATGTGTTGAAACAAAACATTAAAGTAACTTGAAAGTAGAAGAGGAGAATCTTGGGTAAAGGAGGCCTAGTGCACACGTGCGCGTGCACACACACTGATCAGTTATTTTTAAAATGGTAGATATGGTGACTGTTCCTTTTTACTCAGAGGAAGCCTCTTTTGAGACAGGGCCTTGCTATCTAGCCCAGGCTGGCCTTAAACTGAACTTGAGTTCCCCTGTCTCAACATTCCAAATGCTGGTATTCTCTGAAGACTTACCTTTTGGAATGTTTTCAGTCAGAGGGTTATGGATTAGATGACTTTAGCATCTGTTAATAGTAAGGATACAGTGATGTTTTGATATGTTGATCTAAATTACTCATTCCTCTGTGATAGTTTGCTATTCTTTGGCTTTGGATTAGCTATGTATCTTGCTTTGGGCAATAGAGTATCAGTGAATGAACATAAGGAAGGCCTGGAAATGTACTTAGTTAGTTGGTTGGGCTTACCCTCTTGTGCTTTTATCATCATGAAAAAGTATGTATCCTAATTAACTTTTATTACAGTCTGGGACCCAAGAATAGTAGGTATAAGTAAAAGCTACTGCAGCTAATGTGAAGACTACACACAGCTGGTTCCATTGGTCTCCAGGGCCTGCCACCTGGATCACAACTACCTAACTAACCATTACACTTAGTAAAGGGAACATATGACAAACCTATAGTTGATGTCATGTTCATCGGAAGAAAAAACTTAGATTTCCACTAAGATCAAGAACGTGACAAAGTATCCACTCTCTTTACTCCTATTCATTATATTGCTGGAAGTCCTAGATAGAGAAGTAAGACAAGAAAAGAAAATAAATGGGATGTGACTAGGGAAGGAAGGAATCCAGTTATCCTTATTTGCAGATGATGTGATTCCATAGTTTAAAAACCCTAAAAATTCTGCTAGAAAATTCTTAAACTGATAAACATTTTCAGTAAAGTAGCAGGATACAAAATTAACATTAAACGCCGGGCATTGGTGGCACACGCCTTTAATCCCAGCACTTGGGAGGCAGAGGCAGGCGGATCTTTGCGAGTTCGAGGCCAGCCTGGTCTACAAATTGAGTCCAGGACAGCCAGGGCTACACAGAGAAACCCTGTCTCGAAAAACAAACAAAAAAAAAAACCAAAAAAACAAAACAAAAAAAATTAACATTAAAAATTACTCCAGTAACCTCTCTATATACCAAAGACAAACATACTGAGAAATAAATCTGGGAAGAAATCCCATTCACAATATCCCTCCTCAAAATAAAATACCTTGGAATAAGCCTAACCAAGAAAATGAAAGACCTTTATTATGAAAACATTAATACACTGAAGAAAAAAAAACTAAGGAAGACACCAGAAGGAAAGACCCCTCATGCCCATGGATTGGAAGAATTAATATTTAAAAATTTTCATCTTATCAAAAACAGGATGATTCAATGCAACACCAATCAAAATTCCAATTCCATTCTTCCCAGAATTAGAAAGGGCAATTGTGTTTGTGTGTGTGCACATGTAGTGTAGACTGTCTTCCTCAGCCACTCTCTGCCTTATCTTTTGAGATAGGGTCTCTCACTGAACCCTGAGTTCACCAGTTTGCTAGACTGGCTGGCCAGCAAGCATCAGGCATCTTCCTGTTTCTACCTGCCCAGAGCTGGACTCGGAGGTGCATGCTGCCATGCCTAGCTTTTGTATATGGAAGCTGGGGATCAAAGTCCAGTCCTCAGTCAGCACTTTACCAACTAACCCATCTCCCCAGCTTCAGAAAAAAACAATGTTGAAATTGTAGGGAAGCACAAAAGACCCTAAATAGCCAAAGCAGTCCTGGACAAGGAGAATAATACTCTAAGTTTCAATTAGCACGGATTTAAAGTTTTAAACTACAGAACCATGGTAATAAAAACAGCATGATACAGCCACTTAAACAGATACAGAGATCATTGGGATAAAGCAGAAGACCCTCAGTAGATACATATACAGCTACTGACACCAGAGTTTTGACAAATACACCAAAAATTCACATTGGAAAAAAAAAGATACACTTTTCAAAAAAATGATTCTGGCCTCTTAGTTAGCTTTCTATTGCACGATAAAATACCATTACCAAAAGCAGCTTATAGAGAGGAAAGTGTTTATTTCATCTTACAGCTTGTAGTCCATCCAGGGAAGACAGGCTGGGAACTCAGGGCAAGAACCCTGGTGCAAAGGTTGATGGAGGAGTGATGCTTACTGGCTTGCTTGTCTTCATTTGTTCAGCTTGTTTTCTCATACCATTCAGGATCCTGGAATGCTGGGGGGTGCATCATTCCCAATGAGATGGGCCCTCCCACATCAATCTTTAATGAGGAAAATGCCCCACAGGCTTGCCCACAGACCAATCTGGTAGAGGCATTTTCTCAATTGAGAATACCTCTTCCCAAATGACTCTAGCTTCTCTCAAGTTGACATAAAACTAGCCAACATAATTAACCCTTTATCCACCTAATAACACACAAACATCTCTATTCAACTAGAACTTTTCTCATTTGTCCCCAAGATGACATGTTACTATCACAATATAAACCATTCCAACTTTTAGAAATCCCAGTCTTTAAGAATTCAAATACTTTGAAGATTCAGTATCTTGTCGTGAGTAGTGGTACATGCATTTAATCCTAGCACTCGGGAGGCAGAGGCAAGTGGATTTCTGTGAGTTTGGGGTCAGCCTGGTCTACATATCAAGTTCCAGGAAATCCAGGGCTACACTAAGAGACACCATGTCAAAAACAAAAATAAAAATAAAAATAAAAATTCAGTCTCTTTAAAACATCCAAAGTGTCTTTCAAAAGTTCAGAGTTTCTCTAAAATATCCAAAGTTGCTCTGAAATTCCAAAGTTTCTCTAAAATTTGAAAGTCTTAACCTTGGGCTTCTGTTAAAAAAAAGTCACTTTCTTACTCCAAGAGGGAAGAATCAGGGTACAGTCAAAATAAAATCAAAGCAAAATCAAAATTTAGCAGTGAAAAAAGAATTTGATATCTGGGACGGACTCATAACCCTCTGGTCTTACAAAGCACACACAGCTTGTTTCTTGTCTCTCAGGCCAGCTCTACTCCACAGCTGCTGTTTTCCTTGACTGTCATCCCATGTACTGGCATCTCCAAAACACTGGGATCTCTGCTGCAACTGGGCTGCAACTTCACCAGTAGCCTCTCCCGGGTTCTCTTCAGGAACTCTGATTCTGCCATGTTTAAGATTAATAGACGAAACACATAAAACTAAACCATCTGGGAAGATAGAGAAACACTGATTCAGGAAAGCCAACAGATTGCCATGGTATACTGGAAGAATGAGATTTTTGTAGTATTTCATCATCATGATGTCTACATTGAGTAAATATGTCTGGAGATAGATCTCAGTGGTAGAATGTTTGCCTAGCATGCGTGAGGCCCTAGGTTTGATCCTCAGTCTCCACACATAAAAAGAATATCTGATAATATAATACTATGTTGTGGACAGTGATAAAGATACAGATGCAACAGGAATAGCACCATTCTTCCATAGCTAAGGTCAATAGCAAGCTTAAAATGGATACCAGGTAAAGGCAGTGTGAGTGACGTACAGAAAAGACAAGAGTTAGCCAGATATGTGTGTGCTGCATCCTGCAG
The DNA here is from genome assembly GCA_907164525.1 of Lophiomys imhausi. Lineage (NCBI taxonomy): Eukaryota > Metazoa > Chordata > Mammalia > Rodentia > Muridae > Lophiomys > Lophiomys imhausi. The sequence continues at coordinate 4,904,542 of CAJQZJ010032020.1, forward strand.
CTTAATGATCTCTGAAGAGCAAAAATCTAGATGGAAGACAAGGACAGAGAATTGGACTAGGCCATAGATTCTTACCTTGATGTCATCATGACTCGTCCTTGTGTTTTGTCATATCCAGAACCTTCAGTTACCATAGTCTGGAATGGATGGGGGTAGGGGGCACTTCTGGGCTTTTCAACTTTTTATGCCATTTAAAAATTTTTAAATTACATTTACTTATTATTTAGCACACACACGTGTGTGTACCTGATATATTCTGCTTTTTAGATTGGGAGCATCCCAGGTTGGAAGAGTACATGCCCTACAAGAATTCCACTCTTCTAGACACCAGTCAAGCAGTAGCTATAGAGAAGGCGCCACAGTTTGCAAACCTCTCTGCAATTTTGAGTGAGTTTTTACATGTGTTTTTCTCATTTGGAAAATGCCTCATCTATTTTGGAAAATGAAAGTAGGGTTGTTTTCTCTCCAAATGATTTCTAAGCTAAACCTATGAGCTGACGTTGCTTTTGGCTACAAATAATGCCTAACAATAGTTTTAGTACATATGGGTTTTAATTTGTTGCTTACATTTTATTTATTTATTATGTATCTGTATGTATGTATGTATGCATGCATGTGTATGCATGATGTATGAACATTTGCACGTGCCATGTAGAGTTCAGAGAACAACCTGAAGGAGTCCTTCTGCTAAATACAAAATAAGGCAGTTGGTGGGTTTTGTAACTGACCAATCATTATTTTCTTATATGTAAGATGGGAAAAATAAATTGGTGTGTTTGACTGGCTTGATTATTGTAAAATTCCCAAAATAATAGTTGTGAAAGATATTTAGATTATAAAGAACTGTCTAAATTTTTATGTATTTCATAACATTTCATAATACTTTTATTAGGTTTTACTTTGATATTTTCAAAATACCCTTGCCTAACTTAAGAGATATATAAACACCATAAAGACACCATAGAACAGTCAACATAAAACTGGAAGTTCTGTCACTATGTATGCTAAAGAGGATCGTTTGTTTTAACCCAGGATAATTTTGGCCTCAGGTGTGCCTTTAGATTTTCTCTATGTCTAATGGATTGATTTTTTTCCTTTGGTAGGTTCCTCTTCAGAAAACTATGAGAAATGCCATAGAAAAATGTAAGGAACTAAAAATTTTGATGTTGTACTTTCCAAAACCCCTATTGTAAGAGTTATATGATAATGATAACTGCCATTCCATAAACTCAGATGAACTTCATTCATTCAGGGTTTGCTGAGCACTTACTCTGAGTCAAGAGTATCCTAATTGCTGGAATATAGTAGGGAGTAAAATCAGTTAAACAAAAACTACTGCCGCATCCAATCCATATACATTTTGGAGAGATCAACAACAGGCTCGTAAATGTGCTGCCATATGCTGTGTTGTAAAGGATGATATTGAGAAAGATAAAGCAAGATGGTCTCTGGAGTGTTGGGATTAAGGCTTGCTACTTTAAATAGTGTGGTAGGAGGTTGCCATTGGGAAGGCATCATTTGAGCAGTTCACTAAAGGAAGGGCACGTTGGCAAAGAACACTTTAGGTAGAAGGATTAGCCAGAGGAAGGCCCTGAGGTAAGAGGCTGAGTTTCTAGGACATTTGAAAGTAGAACTAACAAGATTTGGTGGTGGACTCAGTGGTAGGATGCGAGACTCCACAATTCTTGTTAATAACCCATATGTTAAATAACGTTTTTTTTGGTATGGAAAAATTTTAATAATTTGTAAACAATCAAACAGGAAAAATAAGTATATTAACTCTGCTAGAGACTTGAAATATATTTCTCCAAAGAAAATATACAAATATATTTAATGAAAAAATATCTAAGATGGCTGATAATTAGGGAAATGCATAGCAAATTCACAGTGAAATACCGATTTATACATATTAGGATGGCTTCCATTGAAAAGACAAGAGAATAGAAAATCACAAGAATTGACAAGTATGTAGAACAATTGGTGTTCATGTGATTCACTGGTAGAAATGCAATGACACCTCTCCTGTAACAAACAGTGTTAGGAATTCTTTAAAAAAAAAATCAAAGTAGAATGACCATGTGATGTAGAAATTTCCACTCAGACTAGTGCGTGCAAGGACTGAAAACATGGACTTACAGATCCAATCACAACTTATTTTCACAAGCCCAGTATCTGAAATAGCTAGGAGATAGAAACAAATGAGGTCAGAAAGATGGCTCAGTGTGTAAAAGTACAAGCCTTCAAACATGATGACTTGATTTGATCCCCGAACTCATATGATAGAGGAAAACTAACTTCTGTAAGTTGTACTCTGTCTCCACATGTGAGCCATGGCATGCACACACATACACACGAAAATAAAGTGCATATAAAAGAGATAAACAAGGAAATTAATGAAGATAATATGATTACATAGTTGACATTTTATAAAATTCAGCAGGTACATTTTTATTTTACTGAAGTTTATTTTGCCAAAATTGAATTGGGCTTCATTGTGTAGAAATTTGTCAGTAAGCATTCATTAATTTGTGTTGGCTATTGATTCACTTTGGCTAACTGCCTTAGTGAGCTGTTTGTGGTCATTCCAAGCTTGTTCTTCCTATCTTTGGTTCTCTTTGAGTCCGACTTTCTCTAAGTCTGTAGAATTGATAGTTTAGTCCTTACACAATTGCCAAAGTAATTTCTCTCTTAATGTAGGCAGAGGGAAAGGAGCTTTTTCTCGGTATAAATTTATATTAAATAAAAGCAGTTATTATAGGGAAATGTTTGGCACTTGTAGATTGCAAATAATTATATTATCTAAATTGAATTAGACTTCTAATTTCTTAGATTTTTGATAATCTGAAAGGAAAAAAAATCCCTATTCATTGTGAATTGCCAAAAAGTAACAAAGCTGCTTCGAAACTCTGGTCTGTGATTCTAACCATTGCACTATTCTGTATAACATTGAGAGTTTCCATAAATATGCACTGATTACTTAATTTTATATGTGGTTTTGTAAAAGTTTAAAACAGACTGACCTCTGTTGGCCCCTAGGAACAATAAGTGTATTATTTGTGTAATTATTTTCAAAAACACTTACTCAAAACTCTGTTTTAGAGGAATTATTGTGGAGATGATTATTATTAAATGATGACATTATCTCTTGATGATGAGGCTCTTGAAAAAAAAAAGATAGACTCGGTATGGGGAAGACTAGGGAGAAGTGGGCATGTGTGCTGAACTGAGAGTGTCTGTGAGGGGGGGGGGGGGGATCTTAAGTTTAAAAGTTTAAGAGGGTGGCCACAATCTGAACGGTGAAAGGCCTTGAGGGTAGGATTTTTATTTTTTTCCAAAAGTGTTGAGAGCCACTGAAAGATTTTCAGCATGACTAAAGCAGATTGTGAAAAAATTAAAATAATTCAACCCTCAATGAGTACTTATAGAAAACACAAGAAAATAGAAAGACAACCTATAAAATGGAGAATGTCCACTTCCAGATCATATTGATCCAAATCCCAGAGAAAAACAGCATCAGAGAAGTTGGGGGGTGGGGAGTAGGCAGGCAAGACAAGAAACCAAGCCTGTCTGCTCTTCCTAAATCACTGAGTTTGAGTCGGGCCAGAGAGGGTCAGACTTAACACTTAAATAGTAGGAGTTTGGAGTTGTGCTAATACACTGGACTCTTTATTGTCTAAAAATAGCTGTCTATTCAGAGAGTGCCTGTGATGCGTTAGTAAGAAGTTTGCATGAAGATTCATTCAGAAGCAAGGCAGTTCTGTTTGGAAGTATGAGCTTAAAGGGAAATGACAGAAAAGATAATTCACTCTTTGCTGAGTTCAACTTTTCAATTAACCAGTACAAGGATTTAGAAGAGTCTGCTCCCATGTTCAGTTTTCAACTCTGTTGTCTTCAAAGAAATCTTGTCTTGCTCTGATCTTTTTTGGGGGTCAAACACTGAGTTTAGATCCTTTCACATTCTTATAATAGCTCATCCTCTCCTATATGTTTTGTTAGAGTGAAACATAATCTCATTTTTGGAAGTGACAAAGAGAGAAAGATATTCATTTCCAAAAATATCACTCATATTTGGAATCCTTAGCACCAGATTTGTGGGTAGCAGGCTTGCTATCTCTTTTGCATAAATATGGTAACTAAGACTGATGACAAGTTAGGTAGCTTTCTCAAGGCCACTAAAGTATGAGTAGCAGAGCTGGGTTTAAACTCAGGTCTGTGCAATTCTAAACATGGCTTCCCTCTACACACGTGTCACATTGATAAACATGTAAGTACATGTTATGTTATCTTTTACTATAAATATGATGCATTTTCTAATCAGTTGTATTTTCCCCACAGAATAATTAATTGCACATCTTTATTTTCAGTATAATTTGACGATAATTGAAAGTTACTAAAAGATTAGAAAATATTACTAATTTGTTCTTATTACAGAGGGATAACAATAAAGACCCAACATATTTCTCCAAAACCGAAGTATACTTTGAATTTAGCATCAGGTAATAATTAGTGGTACTAATTATTTACATGATTACATATTTGTTTTTGCTGCAGTATGCCATGTATTAACAAAATAGGTACTCCAGGGAACATTTTAATTTGGTTGCATTTTAGTTTTTTCGAGACAGGGTTTCTCTGAATATCTCTGGCTGTCCTGGACTCGCTTTGTAGACCAGGCTGGCCTCGAACTCACAAAGATCTGCCTGCCTCTTCCTCCCAAGTGCTGGGATTAAAGGCGTACGCCACCACCGCCCGTTGGTTGCATTTTAAAAATAAAGATTTTGCGGAGTGTGGTAGTATACACCTTCAATCTCAGCACTCAGGAAGCAGAGGAGGGCAGCTTTCTGTGAGTTAGAAGCCAGCCTAATCTACATAGTAAGTTCAGGCCAGCCAGGGATACATAGCCAGGTCCATTTAGAAAGAGAGAGAGAGAGAGAGAGAGAGAGAGAGAGAGAGAGAAAGAGAGAGAGAGAGAAGAAAGAACAAAGGAAAGAATGAAGGAGGAAAGAACGAAGGAAGGAAGCGAGTGTTTATGGAGTTAGAAAATAGGTCTTAATTATCCATACAACACCTATTGTTTATTCTTAGAGAATATACTTGATATATTCTATACTAGGCATTGTTTCATACCCCAGTGGGAAGTGACACATCTCTGCTTTTGTAGGCTCCGTAGTAGAAGGGAGCAATTGGGGATGTAGGTAATGACGGAAGAATAATGGGATCAACAAAATTTCTTACATTACTAGCACTCTGTTATTTAATTTATTATTGGAGTGAACTTAGCAAGACATTTATGTCCTTTTTAGCTTCAGTTGTAGGTCAGATTTTTCTTTTCTTCTTTTTTAACTTTATTTTTATGGGTGCTTTGCCTGTGTGTGTTTCTGTGCACCATGTGGATGCAGTGTCTGCATGGGCCAGAAGAGAGTAACAGATTCCTTTTACAAATGGTTGTGAGTTGTCACGTGGGTGCTGGTAATCAGATCTGGGTTCTCTGAAAGAGCAACAGCCAGTGCTCTTAACCACTGAGCCAAATCTTTAGCCCTTGTTTTATTTCTTGCAATAAATTTTATAACATCTATTTGGAAGCAAAATTGAAGAATTGTGTCTTATTAAAGGAATAGTTGATTATTTCAAATGTTTATGTGAAACGAAAATATAAGCTTAGCGATGAAATCTTCATTTTAAGAAGCTGTTTTGAAGAGGCTAGCCTGCTGTACATAGTGAGTTCTAGGACAACCAGAGCTAAATAGTTGAGACCTTGTCTTAGAAAAAAAAGTTCATTCCTGTTCTGAACAACAGCATTCTAGTGGTAGAGACTGAGACTATAAGCACAGGTCCCAGGGAGGAATGGACTGTCTATCCGAGAAGGTTAGCACCATGACTATCATCCTCAAAGGGAACTTTGAGGCCCTCACTTTGTAATAACACATTGAAGAGACTATAGAAATAGAAAGCTTTTAACATTCAGTTCTGAAGCTCACAGAGGCTGAAGCAGCAAGTATGGAGCCTATATGAGTTTACAGCAGGTCCTTTGCATATGTTATGGCTGTTAGTTTGGTGTTTGTGGGACTCATAACAATGGGAGCAGGTGTATATCTGACTCTTTTGCCTGCTTTTGGTACCCTTTTCCTCCTAGTGGGTTGTCTTGTCCAGGCTTTTGCCCTGTTTTATTGTATCTTGTTTTGTCCTGTTTGGCTGTTCTCTTGGAGGCCTGCTCTTTTCTGAAGGGAAATGGAGGGGGAATGAATCTGGGGTCGAGGGTGAGTGGGCATGGGTTAGAAGGAGTGGAGGGAGGGGAAACTGCTTGGGATGTATTGTATGAAAGAAGACGCTATTTCCAATAAAAACAAAAATAATACAAACTAAAAATAATCCAACAAAGGTTATTAAGGTTGAGATTGGATTTCATTGTTTCAGTTGAATTTAAGAATGTAGAATGCCAAAAAAGATAATCTAGACTTACAACACTTTTCAAAAAAGAGAGAAGGAGGAGGAGGGAAGTAAGGAAGGGAGAGAGAGAGAGGTTATTGTAGAGAAAAGGCAAAATGGCTGGTGAATTGATTTGGTACAAGACAGTAATTTTTATTTTTTTAATATGTTTATTAATTCAAGTTATATTTTGATCACAGCCCCCTCCCCTCTCCCCTCCCAGTACCTCCCTCCCATCCTGTACCCCATCTCCCATATATCCTATTCCTCTGGTGGGGGGGGGGTACATATCAGCCCCCCTCAGTTCATCAGTCACATGAGGGCTCAGAGCTTCCTCTTGCTCTGGGGCCTGACTTGGCAGCTCCACTACCATAAAGTGTCCCACTAACAGATAACAAAGTTCCTGACTGAGGCTGCCCCACCCCTACTTGTTAAGGGATCTGTATGAGGACCAAGTTGCCTATCCTTTATATTTGTATAGTAAGTCTAGGTCAAGTCTAAACTTTTTTTTCTTCTTATTTTGGTTAATGTTTCAGTTTCTGTAAGCCTTTAGCAGCCTAGGTTAGTTGGCTCTGTTGATCTTCATGTGTTGATCTTGAAAAGTCCCTGATAACAAGAAATTCCTGCCCTCTTTTTCCCATAGGCTGTTGCTCCAGAGAATTACAGTCCTCTAGAATAGTCACATAGCAGACTGCCTGCAACTTTTTGACTGCAAGATCTCTGAGACAAGCATATACCAGCAACCTCGGAGAGAGAGGGGCCTAGTGACTCCTGTTTATCTGTGACTCTTTGTAGCTGTCTAAGCATACCTTATACTGAAAATGAACCATAATGGTTTAATCTTTTTTAAAATAATTTATTTTTTATTTCTTCCAGTTACATCTCAATCACAATCCCCTTCCTACTCCCCCCTCCAGTCCCACACTTCCACCCTACTCCCCCTCAACCCCCCATCCTCTTCCCTTTTTTTTTTTTTAGTTTAAGGTATTTCTAATGATTTAATCTTACACTTAGTGAGGAGAGGTAATGAAAGGGAAGCTGAGGCCTGGGAATGTAGCACACTTGCCTAGCATGCACAAGGTCCTAATCGGATTTTAGCCATATAGTACAGAATAACTATACTACAGCCAATGCACCAAGGGGAACAGGAACAAAAGCTTTGTTTCCTGTCAGTGAAACACTTTGCCCTAGTGGTGCTGCCTTGTAGGCCCCCAGTGTATGAGGAGGCTCTTGGCCCTCATATGACTGCTGAACTGGGGCCAGGGACTGATATGTAGGGACACTCCACTCCGAAGGAGTAGGATGGAAGGGATGAGGGTAGAGGGTGGGAGGGTGAGACTGGGAGGGGTTGAAAGAGGATACTGTGATGGAGATATAACCTGAAGTAATAAATAAACTTAAAAAAATTTAAAGAAATACTAAGCACCAAGAAAAGAAAAAGTGGACAGAAAAATGTTAGTAAGATAATGGTCATAGAACAAAAACCAAATCCTGGTTTTACCTAGGTCTTGTCAAATCAAGAGTTTTGCTCTATGGTGGAAAGTATTATTTTAAAAGCATGATGGTAGAGCAGAGTAGTGACCCTGGAATTATATGTGCTTTTGCATTCCTCTTTTTTTTTTTCAGTGTTTCCTCAATTTGTTATGCAAATGTCAGTGAGAAAAGATGGAACACATGCCATTTTTGCAGGGAAATTTTGGAAAGGATCAGGGCAACCTGAGTAACAACTAAAAGCCCATCTTTAGAAACTGGGTGTGTGTAAAATGCAGATATATGAGAGTCACAGTGAACATTCAAAGTTGGAGACCAACATTCTCCCAGCTCTTTGTACATAGTGTTATTATACTCTATAGTCACCCCCTACCTATTGATAATGGGATAGCAACTTTGCTGACAGCTGAAAGAGCTCTTTGAAGAATCGCAGCTACAGGTAAGAGAAGTGCAGAAGGAGGGAATATGGAGACAGGCAAAGTCTGAATAGCATAGGCTAGAACTGAATTTGTTTTAGATGCTCATAGAGCCAGGTATGGTGGTAGGTACCTGGAATCATTGCTACTCAGGAGGCTGAGGCAGGAGAATGGCTTAAGCCTAGGAATTCAAGACCAATGTGGGCAACATAAAAACCTCATTTCATTCATAAGTAAATGACTAAATACTGATAGGAAGGTCACAGTACTGAAATACAGGGAGTAGAAATAAAGAACTCTACTTACGTACACATCCCACTAACTCAAAAGTAAACCATGTATTTACTTCTGTGAAACATGGAGCTCTGAGATTGGTTTTTGTTTTATTTTATGGGTATTGTATGGGTATTTTGCCTGTATGTACATGTATGAACCATGTGTGTGGTACCCACAGTGGCCATTGGATATCCTGGAGCTGTAGTTACAGATGGTTGTGAATCACCATGTGGGTGCTGGCAATCAAACCCAGGTCCTCTGCAAGAGCAGCTAATGCTCTTAACTACTGGACCATCATCCCTGTCTGACACAAATCTTTAAAGGATGTTTTCTTCTATCTGAGGCCGGTTAGATTTTATAACACACTTTAAGTTTTCCTCCTTTTACAGAGGTGAAGTCACTAAAACCAAGGGTTTGGTTTGGTTTTTTAAATTTGAATTCTCTGTCCTCTCTATATACAGTTAATGGTCAGTTAAATAGAATTAAACTATGTTTTCATTTGTAGAAAATACAGCTTCAGAGGTTATATTTGCTGAGAAAACTGGCCCTCCAACTACCAAAAACACAAAGAGAAAAGCAAGTATTGAAACAGGATAACTATACAAATTATTGTACTAATAAAAGTTGTGATTTTGACTAACACATATAGAAATTATTTTCTGTGTATTTAAGGCAATAGAAAAAGCATTTTGTAACATAAGAATTACTCAGTTTTATAAGAAAAACCTATGGAGACCATACATGAATATATACTTTATATAAGTTTAATAAAAGATATATTTTCTATTTTTAACTTCCTTGTGATTATTAGGCACATATTATTCATTAAGGAGCAAATAAGAAATTTACTGTGTAACCAGAGCAGCATTTTATGCTGAAGACTATAGAGTAGCTTAGGCTTGGATACTGAAATTCTCTGGGAAAGGTTTTGGGCTTTGGAAGCCTTTCATTACTTGTATTTTATATCATTCCAGCCAGATAAATAGTTTTGCTTGTTTACTTGTTTATTTGATGGCTGAGAAAACAGGCTTACATTTTCATCATTTTTTTAATAGTTTGTGGCAAGTCTTTCTTGATCTAAAATCCATTTTCTTCCTATTGTATAGATTAGGAAGTAAATTGCGAAAAGAGAGGAGACCTGTCAGTAAGAAATTATAGAGATTTTTGGTGCGAAATTTTGTGTTGGCTGGGCTTATGGTGTTTTATAAGAGAGATGTGCATAAGTTGAAGAGAATTTTGCCTGTCAGATTGATATAGACGATGGGATGAGAAGTGCTGAGAAAGACTTCTAAGATTTATTTTGAGCAGCTGATTGATAAAGATGTTATTGGAGGGGCTGGAAAGATGATTCAGTTGAATAAGTGCTTGGTGTGGAAGCACAAGGATCTAAGTTTTTTTTTTTTTGGTTTTTCGAGACAGGGTTTCTCTGTGTAACAGCTCTGGCTGTCCTGGACTCGCTTTGTAGACCAGTCTGGCCTCAAACTCAGAGATCCACCTGCCTCTGCCTCCCAAGTGCTGGGATTAAAGGCGTGTGCCACCACCGCCCGGCTAGGATCTAAGTTTTAAACCTTAGAACACATGTAAAAGCTAGGTACAGAGGCATAGTCCTGTAATCCCAGTACTGGGGAGGCAGAATCAGAAGGACCCCTGGGGCTTGCTGGTCAACTAGACTACTTGAATCACTGAGCTCCAGGTTCAGTGATAAACTGTCTCAAAACTAAATTCAGGAATAATTGAGTAGGATGCTGGATGTCAGCATGTTGTACTGTAACTGAACTTTTTAAAATTATTAACTATTTATTGATAACTATTCACTTATAAAAAATATAAACACTTAACTAATAACCCTATAAATTCCTACAACCCATTTGACCTAACAACTAAACCTATTGATAACTATTACAACTATTTTCCTAACCTTTTAGAAGGATACAGTCTCTGGGGCAGGTCCTCAGTCATCAAGAACACAGTCTCTGGGGTAGACCCTTTAATGCACTTAGCAATCTTTTTTCTGGAATATCTCAGATGTAGATTCGTCAGGGTAAATTGGCTATGGCAGTCTCACCTTAAATAAGGCTTGGGGCTTTCTTCTCTCTGGGAGACCCCAGCCATCTGTAGGCCAACTTATTTCCTTTGTATCAGCAACTCTGCCGCTCTGCCTCAGCCTTTAAAGCTGGCCACAGTTTCGTCAGGCGACTGTTCAGACAGGTCAAACCCCTCTAGGCAAAAGCTGAGCCACAGGGTTTAGTCTTTGGCCTTTGCTGTCTTGCTGAGGCTTTCTCTGCTCACCAGCTTCTTTCTGTCTTAGGGAGATCTGGCCATCAGTCTACCAGCACTTTCTCCATCAGAGGATACAAACTGCTCATTCGTTGTCCTTTCTAGTGTGAGGACTTGCTAGCATCAGAGCTCTCTAGCATGGGGGGGACCCCTTGGCTCTATCCACTTGTGCTTAAATAGGATCTCTCCTTGTTATACCTGTTTCAGCTTAATTTGGGCTCCGCCCACTTAGCAGCTGAAAACAATGCCAGGCCAAATACTTTGTTTCTTTGTCCATTAAGTCTTTCCTGTTTTTCTTGGCTTCAACCTTGTGTCTTAGTCCATTAAGTCTTTCCTGTTTCCTGTTTTTAGTCCACAAGCTGATAAGCTAATTGGTCACAGCCAAGTTGATCTTCATGCCACGAATTAAGAGACTGTATCAGACACCCCTAGATATTTACCAAATCTCTACAGTGTACATACAGGTGGACATGTACCTGCACACAACACACATACACATGTAATGATGCTACTTGATGTTATAGGAAAGATATACGAGTTCTAAGGACACATGAAGATTGAAATGTTGAAAGCACATTTGGTATGAATCTGAAGATCAGAAAAACATATAAAAGGTGCATGATATTATAATTATTTGTAAAGACACAGAATTATATGGAGCAACTTGGGCAAGAGTATCTAAACAATATGGGAAAGAGGAAGATCCACATGCAATCAAGCACTAGTACTCACAGTTTAGGTTTGCAAAAGAATGACAAGTAAATCAGTACATCAATGTAAAGGCCAAGAAGTAGTAGCACAGTCAACTGATCTTTGGCAAGAAAGCAAAGAAAGTAATTAGAGGAAAGTTATCTTTCTACAAATAGCAATTAGATAATTGTATATCCAAATACAAAAAAAAGTACCAAGAACAGATTTACAAGAATTCGATCAAATGTGTAAAATTCAAAGCTGTAAAACTCTTAGAAAATAACAGGAGAAAATCTAGATGACCTGGGACACAGTAATGAATTTTTAAATGTATCACCATAGCACCAAAGGCATAACACATGAAAGAAATCATTGATAACTGTAATTCATCAAAATTGATACCTGATCAGTGAAAGACAATGTTAAGAAAGAGAAGACAAGTCTCACATGTCTAAAAGGTACATATGATGATAATCCCAAACCACACAAAGAACCCTTAAAGCTCAACTATGAAGAGGAAACAATGGACAGAAGATCTGAGCAGGTACTTCACTTAAAGAAGGTATGTGGATGATAGCAAGATGTGTTAAAAGTTGTTTATCATTACATGCTCATAAAAAATTGAAAATAAAACACACAGTAGAATGTCACAAATCTTAACACTGACAATGCCAAATTCTGTCACAGATGTATAGTAACAGGAGTGTCAAGTCATTACTGGGAGGCTGAATATGACCCTGACTGAAAGACAAGTTTGTGCCAGTGGCTCACCAAGCACAAAGAGAAGCTGAAGACCAAGGAGCAGGAGCGGGAATAGCAAAAGCAATAAAGTGCAAGACCAGACCCTAAAGGGAAGTAGTAGAAAAGAAGAAAAGAGAAGCAATTGAATGGAGAGGCAGGGTCTCAAGAAGCCTTTTTACTAAAATACTGGATATGTCAGATCACTTTTGAGGGCTACTAAAAATGATGGACAGGAAGATGGGAACATAGCATTGAATTTCACCTAATAGGCAATTGGAGCTTCCCATGGCCTAGAGATATAATTAAACTTGACCTTAATTTTAATTCTTTGTCTTAAAGCAATAAAAGAAGGTCTTCCATTGCTCATAAACTCATTTCAGGTGTGGCTGCCATGTTACATGTATGTCAGTAGGTGGCAGAGAGGAGAAAGTCTATGTCTAGCTCAGTGTTCTGACCTATGAACATCTGAATGATTAGTAGCATAACATTCCATGTAACAGAATTTTTTTATTTATAAACACTTTATTAATACTTAACAAACACCTGTAAAATACTTAAATCCTATAACCTAAAAACTTATAATCTATAATCTATCTAAGAACACTCTAATACCAATCTAAAAACACTTAACTAACACTTAATTTTCTTAAAAGGAAAGATTTTCAGCTGAAAATTGCAAAGGGAAGAATATAGGTCTAAGGAAATCAGAACATGTGTGAAATAGTCATGAGAAGGTGGATGTGTGTGAGGTGACTTTCATTGAGTCTGTGATCTGCCAGGTTACACAGTTCTACCCGTGTTCACTTACACAGTACAGAGCATATGGCAGTGAGGGCTTGTGTGAGACTGAAGATTTGTCAGGCATCTGTGATAGAAGGAGAAGGAATAAGGAATTAATTATATTGATGAATAATGTGACATACAGGTTAGATAAGCTAGAAAGAAGACTAAAGAAGGCCAATGGTGTCGGTACAATAGCAGGATCAGTGAACTAAAGATTTTAGCAAGGGGATCGTGCTGTCTCATGAAGACATTTAAACAAGGATTAGGAGGGTATCAGGAGCTGTCTGAGTTGATTCTGTAGTTTCTACTGAAGGCAAGGACTAGGGTTTGCTGGTGGTATGACTGAAGTGGCATGAGGAAAAGGCAGCACAGAAGTCAAGGAACTGCGAGGATGGTTGTGTTTGTCGACTGTCTGACTGATGAGACTGTTTAGAATGATGGCAAGACTGAAAGAGACATCTGTTTTCAAGGACTAAAAATCTTAATAGAAAAGGCCTTTGCATGCTTTGCTTTTGACTCTTCTCTCACTTACTTGTTACCATGGACTATACCTTCCTTAGCTCCTACCTCTTTCCCCTACCCTGCCATCTTCTTCATATCCCCACCCAACTAAAAATCTTCAAAGTTAGATCATCACAATCTAATTATATGTGAAATTAGGATTTCACCCCCACTTATGTTTGCCATATTTAAGTACAATAATATAAATATATTATGAAACCATGAGACAGGTCCATAACTAGCATCACTGACCATGTGTAATATTCAGCAAAGGAATTAGTTAACTAAACAACACATTGTGTGATGGTTAACGTGTCCTGATGTTAAGAGGATTTTTTAGGGGATATGGTTTCTTAAATACAGATTATTGTATAATAAAGACAATAATAAATATATTTAATATTTTTCATAATATAATTTTAGGTGGCAAACAGATCTCATAATTTATTTTTGTTTTTGCAAAATGTGGGTTTCTATCTCCTTTGTACCCAAGTCCTAACCCTGCTGGCCAAATGCTTTGCCACTGGCCGAGCTACATTTCCAACCCCGTGAAACACCATGTCAGAGTTACTGCCTTAAATGACCTAGAACTGAGTATTTCAACCTATTTGTCTTTCACCAGATTTTTCATTTAAATATATGGAACACTTTTTTTAAAAGAATATGTCAGACTTTGTGCTGTTTTGTTTGTTTGTTTGTTTTTGTTTTTTGAGACAGGGTTTCTCTGTGTAGCGCTGGCTGTCCTGGACTTGCTTTGTAGACCAAGCTGGCCTCGAACTCAGAGATCCACCTGCCTTTGCCTTCTAAGTGCTGGGAATAAAGGTGTGCACCACCATGCTCAGACTGTGCTGTTTTGTTTTATAGTGCTGGAGATATATACCCCTAGCCTTAAAGCACATTTTTTCCCTAGAAAATCATTTACCTTCAAGTTTAAATCTTTTTTTTTTTTAACTTGAAGAAGTAGTTGGGCACCTGAGACGGACTAGAAATGCTTTAGAGCACTGTGAATTATATTTCATACGGTGAATGTGTTTCAGCCTGAAAAAGAATCTGAAGATAGAGGTCCACATGTTCAGACAAAGTTAAGCTCTGGTCATCTAGACAGCAAGGCTCTGTACTCCTGTCAGAGTTCAACTCTTGAAAGCAATGCAGTCAGGGAAGCTCTGCTGCCTCAGCCCCTGGAATCTGGGGTGGTAAGTCCTGGTATTTAATTAACTCATAATTCTTAGAAAGACTATAAAATGTACTGATTAGGAAGATAGAAATGTACAATTTCTTAACCAATATAGAAAAAAATAGGATGTAGCTAAATTCTATAGCTACATGCGAGCTAATGGTTTTTAAAGTGGACAGAGGGTTGACATTTGTGTCATTGGGATTCCTGCAAAGCAGATTCTGAGACATAATTAAGAGTTCAAGTGGCTGATTGAAGCAGGTGATACCTGAGAAAAGAAATAAGGAAGAGATTGGACAGTAACTGCCTGGATCCAGTGGGGAGTTCTGAAGCAAATCATCACCGAAGTCTATATTGTACTGTTGTGCTCATGTTTTGGCTGGAGACTGTGATGATGGCTTCAGCTTGACAGCTGATGTAGTTCCTAAAGATATTGAAGCTCGGTTATTGCTAAGCAAAACCCTTTCAGTGTGCCAGCAGCTTCTTCAAGGAAATCTGAGCAGAGACCCCTGAGGCTGCCAGAATGACAGAGCTTGCTCCCTGAGTGTCTTCTCTACAGAATCCACAGGTTCTGTCTGCATATACTCTTTGTAGTACTTGCTCACCAATCCTGAAGGTAGACTAGTCTTCATTGTTCAGATAAAGAAACTAAAAGTATAAAGCTAATAAGTTAGAGTTAACATTCAGAACCAAGCAAGTGTACACATAAGTTTTTATAACAATTTTCTTAATAATTCATTCTAGATTAATTTATTCCAACTAGTTTAAATAAATTATATCAGAAGAAAAACAGAGTGAAAGAAAAATAAAAATGGAATAAAACTAACACAGACTTAACTATGATTTTCAGTTTTATCTCAGAGTTTGAGTTCCAGATCCAAACTTAGCATCACCCAGCAGTCACCTGTTCAAGAAGAGAGACTTACCAGAAAGTCTTGGTGGTTTTATGGAATCCACGATTTGGAAGGGCAGCTGATTCTGGAAATAAAGCTACCTACCTCTGTTGCTCTTCCTGTCTGCCACCAGCCTTGCTTTTTTTTTTTACCTATTTCTTTCTTCTTTGTTGCCTGTGTTTTGTCTCTTTCAGTGTCAATCTGTTTCTCTCTGATTCCTGTCTCTGTCTTATGACCTGTCTCCTGCTCTACACCATCCCTGTCCTTCTGTAGCTCTGTCTCGCTATCTTTCAGTTCACTTTCTATTGTTGTCTGTCTTTTCTCTCTCTTCTCCCTCCTCTCAATCAGCTCCTTTTTTTCCTCTTGGTCTCTTCAAACTTCCCTCTCCTTCTGCATCTTTACCTCTTGCATTTTCCCTCTCATTTTTCTCTTACTCCCTACTCCCACTTTGTCTATATGAGTCTTCCCATTAAAAAGTACATTAAAATATAAGATAAAAAGTTTGAATAACAATAATTTTAAGCACAATACATTTATAAATGTACCATTTAATACATATCAAATTGAAATTTGAATCATCATTGTAACTAGTAATATTTTAAAATTTTTATTATTTTTTATTTATGTTTCTGAATGTGCTGTGTGTGGGCTTATGCATGCCATGGAATTATTTTTTTAAGCTCTTGGGAATATTCTGATTTTAACAAATTCTTCAACTAAATTTACACAAGTTTCTCTTAATCACTACTTAATAACTATATAAATTTGCATAACATAACAAACTTTAATAAAAGACTCCACCATAAAAAAAACCTAAGAACTGTAATAGATTAGGAACAATACTGATAAAATTCAGAATATGCTAGTCCTAGCAGTTCTTCACCACCAGATATAACTTCTTTGGGTATGTGTGATGGTCATATTGGTCATCAGCCTGATAGGACCTAGAATCACCTAGAAGACAGAGCTATGACCATGTTTATGAGGGACTGCTATAGATTAGGTTAATTGAGATGGGAAGCCCACCCCAAATGTGAACGTCAGCACTCCACGTTCTGAGGTCCTGGACTACATACAGAAGATCTAAAAGGCTAAATAAAAGCACTCCCTCGTCCCTCTCTGCTTCCTGACCATGGATGCAGCGTGACCAGCTCCTGCCAGTGTGCCTTCTGCACTGTGATTGTATGTACCCTTGAGCCGGGAGCCAAGATGAGTCCTTTTCCTCTTAGTTACTTCTTGTCCAACATTTTACCACAGTAGTGAGATAATGTATAATATTTAAATTAAAAGAATGAAACTTTTTAAAAAGTATTCTCTCCTGGCAATGGGCAAAGAGACACTTTGTTGGTGGTGTTGCTCTTATATTATTCGGTGGCAGAGCAGATGGCAGTCCTTTGTTCATCCTAGTTTGATGCTTGACTTGGTGGCCAAAACAATTTTATTCCTAGGACACATAAAAGTCAAATCAAATCAAATCTAGGCAGCACTGCACGGGAGGAGGAAGATAGAAAGACTTGCATTCTAACTTGCCATCTGGCTCTGATGGGAAAAGATGCCCACAGACCTGCCCTTCACCCCATGGCACAGGTGGGCCATAGACACACAGAGCCCCACCTACCACCAAGCAGCACAGCAAGGGAGAAGGAAGACAGACAGAGACCTGTGGATCGCCATGCCACCCACAGACCTGCCATCCTGCACAGGGCACAGACAGGCCATAGACACCCACTTGCCAGAGGATGACACTCAGGGGCCCTCCAGCTGCATGGCCAGCCTGCAGTAGGAGCCACCATAGTGTGCAAGTGTGGGGTGGACAGATGGGAGAGAAGGAGAAGTGGAGCAGCTTGAGCATTATGAAGAGAGATGGAACTGGAGACTTGAGGGTGGAGAGGAGTAGCCTGTTGTGAGTGGCCACCTCTGCCACCTGGGACCATGGTGAGGTCCCAGCACCAGCTGCTGCTGAGGGCCATGTCTGGGTCTGTGGCTATGCAGCAGCAGGAGTCAGTGTTGATGTTCATGGCTCATATTGCCACTAGAGAACATGGGGGAAGTCCCTGGTAGGGTCCCAGCCTCCTAGGACCATATGGATGTCCAGGGGGCTGGGCAGAACCGGCCCTACTCCACACTGGCTGCAGGACTCTAAAGAGTTAGCCCCACCTCTCACCAGCAGCAGTACTCAGGAAAGCGGGCCCCGTGCCTTACCTAGGCAGTGGAACTGGCCCTGGTGGCAGGAGTGTAGGTGAGTCAGCCCCTAGGGTGTGAAAGTGGGAGAGCTGACTCCATCAGTTAGGAAAGCTGCCCACAGGATCATAAGCACAGGAGAGCTATCCCTGCCCCTCACCAGCTGCAGCATGTGGGAGAGCAGGCCTTGTACCTCGCCTGAACATCATAGCATAGTGAGCCCAGTGAATGAGTGTGAATGAGGGAGAGCTGGCTCTGCCACTCTCTGCCATGAGATGTCCTGGGCCAGGGAGGATTTCCTCTGCCCCCTTACTGCTCATCATCAGAGACAGTTGGGAGAGCTGACCATGGGGTCATGAGAGCTGGTAATCTGGTCCTACCCCTTGCTGCCTGCAGCACTCAAGAGAATGACCCTGCACTTTGCCAGGGCAGCATAGTAGGGCTGGCCCTCTTCAAGAGGGAGTGGGTGAGAGAGCAACAAGAGCTGGCCCAACCCCTCACAACCTACAGCACTTAAAAAAGTGGGCCCCATGCCTTGACTGGGCAGCACAGTGGAGCTAGAGTCGTAGGCCTGGGCAGGCCAACTGGAGGGCATGAGAGCAGGACAGCTGACCCTACTTCCTGCTGATGCTGGCATTGGGTGGCCTAGCCAGAGCAGTGCTGGAGAGCTTGCCCTAGAAGTGCAGATAAGGGAGAGCCTTCTGGCTGATGAGCTCAGCTACCACCCAATCCCAGATTGGGCCCATCCCAAAGTCTACATCATCTGTGATGTGAACTCGTGAAAGGGCCAGTCCTGCTGATCCAAAGCTGCAGGATCTCCATGACACAGGGCAACAACAGAATAACCAGGAGGAGTACCTGGTCAGGATCCAATATTGATAGTGTCACAGAAGCCAGACATCTCGAACCAGACCAGATCTCATTGCAGTGGATATTTGCAAATGAAGATTTGCAAGAGGGATATACTGTGGGACACCCTGTGGCATTCTACAGCTTCTATGATGAGATTTTTTTTTCTGTTTGTTGTTTGGTTGGTTTGTGTGTTTTTTTCTTATTTGGGGGAGAGAGGTCGCAAGAGTGAAGGACAGATATGAGGGGACAGAGAGATGAGCGGGACAGGGGTGCATGATGTGAAACTCACAAAGAATCAATAGAAAGTTTTTTTAAGTACAGTAGACCTGGGTGTGGTGGCACACACCTTTAATCCCAGCACTTGGGAGGCAGAGGCAGGAGGATCTCAGGAGTTCGAGGCTAGCCTGGTCTACAAAACAAGTCCAGGATAGCCAAGACTATATAGAGAAACTGTCTCAAAAAAACAAAACAAAACAAAAAGTGCAGTGGTATTCCAGGAACTAAACAAAATGCTGCAAATAATTTTAAGGCAGTTAAAAGAGTTAATCAAAGCACTGTTTCCTAATTTTTACTCTAGCTTTTCTTCCTAAATTAATAGTAATTTCAACCTAAGCATTCTTAAATAATTGTTACACCAGATACAATTCTCTTCAGAGTTGTTTGACCTAGTTCAGTCTAGAAATTTCTTCAGTTTCCTATTAGGTGGTTTAAAATTTTAATTAACAGATTAAGGATTTCATTATCATTACATATGGTCTAGTCTACTAACTTTGAATTGCTATTTCAAAATTGCTATTTTCTTTCTGATAATCTTTTATTTTTGTAAATATTTATAGAAAAAAAGTTCTATTCTTCCTGATAAGCAAAGCAAAGCCCTGTTAACAAGTACACCATCTTCAGACACAGCTGATTTTGTGGTGAGTTTTAGCCTTTGGCCCTTGGGGTATCTGTTTTCTGACATCTTTTCTTCCCATTCATATGTTTATGTCATACCAGGGGCATTTGTCAATAAAGAGTAATACCTGTACTTTTCTGCTACATAACACACTTTCATTGGAAATACTCTATGTGTAAAGGAGAATACTGAAACAGGGCTTGTTTGGGAGTTTTATTTAAAAATTGTTTTTAAGCCGGGCGGTGGTGGCACACGCCTTTAATCCCAGCACTCGGGAGGCAGAGGCAGGCGGATCTCTGTGAGTTGGAGGCCAGCCTGGTCTACAAAGTGAGTCCAGGAATGCCAGGCTGTTACACAGAGAAGCCCTGTCTTGAAAAACCCCAAAAAAGAGTAAAGATTGTATTTATAATTATATGTATGTATCTGTATATGGGTATGTGCACCTGAGTGTGAGTGCCCACAGAGGCCAAAAGAGGGCAGCCTATCCCCTGGAGCTGGAGTTATAGGTGGTTGTGAACTTTGTGATGGGGTGCTGAGAACTGAACTTAGGTCCTTTGCAAGAGCAGTGCACATTCTTAGTGGCTGGACAATCTCTCCAGCCCCAAATTTGCCAGGTCACAAATTCTTCTCCTCCTATCCCCTCCTGCCCTGGCTGACCTAGAACTCTCTGTATAGACCAGGCTGCCCTTGAATGAATAGATATCAGTCTAACCCTGCCTTTTAAATGCTGGGATCAAAGTCATGTACCATCATCACCAGCCTTTTCTGCATATATATCATAAAATTTAGAATTTTAACCATGTTTAGCTGTGTAAACATTTCTGTACAACCATCATCTCTATCTAGATTTAGAATTCTATTTCATCTTGTAAAACTGAAACACCATACCTATTAAACAATAACTTGCCCTAGAACCCTCCCTCAGCCCCTGGTAATCACCTCTCTACTTTCTGTCTATGAATTTGACTATATAAAGTGCCTCATATAGTAGAAATCACACATTCCTTACCCTGTGGTTTGGTTTTTGAGACAGGGTCTGACTTATCCTGGGATCAGTTGACCCTCCTGCCTCTACCTTCCCTAATAGCTGGGATTATGGGTATTTTCCACCATGCCTAGCAGTATTTCTCTTTTTATGACAAATGTAATTCACGAATATTATGCCCTCATATGTGTTTACATATGTGATAGAATGTATCAGAAATTACTTCCAAGGGCTGAAGAGATGATTCAGTAGCTAAGATCACTGGCTGTTCTTCAACAGAACTGGGTTTGATTCCTAACACCCACATGGTGGTTCACAAGCTTCTATAACTCCAGCCCCAGGAAATCCAACACCCTCTTCTGGCCTAAACAGGTACTACATACACATGATGCACAGACATATGCAGGCAAAACACCTATACACATGAAATAAACTGATTAAAAAACCACACACAATGTGAGATGGCTCAGCAGGTAAGGACACGTTCCTACAACCTGAATTCTATCCGCAGGACTCACATGGCGAAAGGTGAAAACCAACTCCTGAAAGATGTGCTCAGATTTTCACATAAGTGCAGAGGCATGTGCACAGTAATACACACACACAGAAACCCTTGTTATGAACACTGATGGTAAAATTATGGATATGTACATGTATAAATTCCATATTTTCAGTTCCTCTGAGTATATACCCAGAAGTAGAATTTCTAGATCATATGGTAGGGGCATTTTTTAGGAAATCTTTTCTATAGGGCTTGCAACATTTCATAATCTTACTAGCAGTGCACAAGATTCCAATCCCTATTCATCCTTGCCAGTATTTGTGATGTTGTATTCTGTTTGGGTTTATTGAGAAAATTATTTATGCATTGATTCATCCACAGTTGAATATGTTTTGAAGAATTATTTCCAAATATAATTAATTATATTTATTCAAATAAAATTGTGTATCAAATATATAAGAAAATGCTTCAATAAGATAGCATTTTCAAGCCAGGTGTGGTGGCACATGTCTTTAATCCCAGTTCTTGGGAGGTAGAGGCAGGCAGATCTCTGTGAGTTTGAAGCCAGCCTGCTCTACAAACTGCGTCCAGTACAGCCAGGGCTTGTTACACAGAGAAACCCTGTCTTGAAAAACCAAAATAAATAAACAAAGAAAGAAAGAAGGAAAGAAAGAAAGATAGTATTTTCAATGTTAGTTTAATTATCTAGAGCTAGTTGTTTTTGAAACTTTAAAAGGAGTTATATTGTTATATAGATTGATTTGTCTCCAGTGCAAAATGTATCTTTTGAAGAACTATTTCCAAATGTCAGCAATTATGTTAACTCAAGTGAAATTGTTCCTGTGTCAAGTTGGCAAGAAAGTTCTTCAAATGAGGTAACATTTTCAATTTTTTTTCAATTGCTGAAAAAAGTTATTATGTTTCTTGAGACCAACATCCCTTATGTGTGTAAAGGAGAATCTAGTGGTAGATCTATGACCTGCCAATACATTCTGTACTTGCATGAGTTGTCTTTATACTCTGCACATAGAATATTTTAAAGCACCACATTTGAAATTTTTCATAGTTTAAGTTGTTTAATTTTTCTTTTGTAACTATATCTTTGATGTCGTACAAAAAGTCATGACCAAATCAAGTGACAGGAAGCTCCTGCCCATGTTTTCTTCAAAGAGCTGTAGATCTCACAGATAGGTACAAAATCTATTTTGACTTAATTGTTGTATGAGCTTCTAACATCACTTTTACATGTGGGTACTCAGTTCTAACAGTGCCATTTTCTAATTTAACTAACTGAGATTGTATTGTATACAAAGGAAAGTTAAGTATGATAATTCTAGATTATAAATATTTTGTTTTCTTTTACTTTTTGCAACTAGAACTTATTATGACTTTAGGCTAGACCTAATTTCACAGTCTGAACCTCAAACTCTTGCAATTTCCCAAATGCTTGGATTACAGGCATGTGCCATCATGCCCAAGAAAAGCAACATTTTACTTTCAGAACTCAGTGGAAGTTTTATTGTTTTTCACAAACTTCTTTGTGTACATACACTGACACATACACACACATGCAGAATAGTATGATCCCAAAGTGGGACAGGGTAGGATACTTATTGACTCATAAATGGGAAGGAAATGACTGAATTCAGAAATTAAACAGCACTTGTTAAAAATTCCTGTTGAAACTTCTAGATGCTTCTCTGATTGCTTTTATTTATTATTTATTTAGTATTTGGATATATATGTATGATGTGTGTATGTGTGTTCTTATGGTATGGGCACAAATTGTGTGTGTGTGTAGTTCTGAGATTGATATTAAGTAATTTCTGCAATTGCTTCTCACCTTATATATTGGAGGCATGGTCTCTTTCTGAACCTGTAACTCCCAGTTTGGGTGATTCTGGCTAGCCAGCTTACTCAGGGGATTCTCTCTGTTTTCCTAGTGCTTGGATGGCATCAGGCCACCATAGTTGCCTGACATTTACATGAGTGCGAAGGATCCAAATTCCAGTTCTCACAGTTGTTTTTAACCTTAGCTTATCTTTATTGGGGTTTCCCCCTTAGGGTTCTTTTACAAACAGGCTTTTGCCATCTTCTATGGTCTGTCATAGCCCAAGTAGAAGGAGAAAGCCTTATTCTTATGTGTATATGCATTTCAGTATTGGCTAAGGACTCCTGTTAACTTTGCCTGTGTCACATGTCTGCCCTTGGCCATCTGTCATTGCCAGGAAATGGCAAACTAATTGTCTAAGCCTGGGTTTCCTGCTCACTCTTGTGGTCATAGAACAAGGTTTGCAATCAAAACTTGTTGAGCAATGAAACAACTTGCCATTCTCCATTACAATTATTTCACAGTATTTGGTTTTGATTCCTTACCAGATAACTTATTTTTCCACCCTGTCATTTGTAAGCACAATCTTTCTTAATCCCAGCATGTAGAAGGAAGAAGTAGAGGATCTCAAGACCAGGCTGGAGTATTTAGGGAAACCTTGCTTCAGAAAAGGAAGCCCTCTTTTTGAGGACATGTTGAAGTGTGATTTTTTTTTTTTTTGTAATTTTAAAAATAAGGTGGGAAACTTTAGGAATATATAATTGAGTTATTTTTATCTTACAGAATTCTTTTTTAGCTCAAATACTTTGTGTTACATCTCTGATTATTACTTAATTTATTCTTTGGTAATATAATTTTTTAACACTTTGGGTGGGTTTTTTGGATTGGTTTATCTTTTCTCTCATTGTTTATATCCATTGATTCTTTCCCACTGTATTGTTGGAGCACCTTCCTATTATTTCCCTCAAAAAAAACTGGAAATACAAACCATCTTGTAGCAGATTCTGACTGTGGCTATATACACTGATATTGCCCGGCACTCATTCTGGAAAAGCATCAAGTCTCAGAAAAGGTTCATATGTAGAACAGTAGTTCTGGCACAATACATGGAAAAAGAGTGATTTGCCTGAATCACAATTTTGGGGATTCACTTCACAAATTTACTACAGTCCCAGTAAAGAAAAGTGCATTGACTGGTCTGTCAACATGGATGCTGGTCCTGTCAGCCCAATTTCAGACCATTAAGTAGATGATTCAAAACGGTCCTTTTCTGTGTTCATCCTAGAGAGAGATGCTTAATGAAGTGGAACATGAACAACTCTTTTCTTCAGGGATTCTGTTTCTTGAAGATGGTAAAGTTTTTGGTCTCATATGTATTTATATCAGTGGAAATTCTCCCCTGTTCAGAGTATATAGCAAACCGTGATCATTTCTTCTGGTGTGTTTTTCTTTTCTTGAGTATCAGCTTGCTGAAGTGATTGTGACAAAGGTTACAAAGTAGATGGTTTCTTAAAACAAGAGAACATGTTCTGTCACAATTCTGAAGCTCCCCCAAACCCACTGGAGGCAGATCTTTTTTTCTGTCAGGTTACATGATGGCATTTTGTGACTGGGGCAGTCCAGTCTGTGCCAGCTCTCATATAGCTATCTTCCCTTTCTGTGTGTCTCTGTGCCTTCACAAGCATTTTGCCTGTGCGTCAGTGTCCAAGTGTCCTGCTCTTATAAGGACATGGGTTATATTGAACTAAGGCTCATTCTAACTTGATGAAATCTGTAATGACCACATTTCCAAATAAAGTCACCTTCACAGTTGCTGATGTGTTTTTGAGAGGATATAGTTCTGTCTATGATATTTGTCTCCTTGTTTTCCTGTCTAATCAATCCTAGACTCTTTGTTAATAGTTTGTACAACTCTTTAGATCTGACGATTCTGATCAAATTTTAACTCACTAAAAACAACTTCTGCTAAAATTTTCTGACTTATGTTCTCTATGCCTGGACACAGTTGTCAGTCATCCTGAGATTTGCCTGAATCACAATTTTGGGGATTCATTTCACAAATTTACTACATATACTCCCCACCCCCCCTTTTAATTTAGAGAAGTGAATTCTCCACTAGTTCTTATGAAAGGGAACGTGGGATTGTTTGAGATTGCTCATGACAGAACAAATTTTAGTTCCATCTTCATAGTTGAAGAATCACCTAATCTAATTAGAAAAGGAGGTATAAATAATTTTCTTTGTGATTTCTTCAACATTACCTTATCAGAGTTCTAGCTTCCCATATTTTGAGGAACCATTTTTGTTGTTGTTATTTTGTTTTTGTTTTCTGTTTCAGAAGCTGCAAAAGAATCTTGCCTTTGGTTTCTGTGTTGTGAAATTTCTTGCTATGTTTCACTCTTTTTCCATGTATTATGCCAGAATGTCATGATTCTATTTGTGTGTGCAAGTATGTATATGTATGGATCTGTGTATATATTTGAGGAAGCCATGGCCCACAAGTAGAGGTCAGAGAACAGCCTCAGGTGTCAGTCCTTGCCTTCCATTTTGTTTGAGAATCCCCTAAAATTATTCATACCTAGAGACAAGAGAGTCCCCAGAGGCTCATAGACCAGCTATCCTCTCAGCTATAACACTGAACAACAAACAACCCTTTCTTTCTCCTTCTCCCCCCCATTGATTTTCCCTTCCTCTCCACATGAACCTGTGCACACATGTAACACTTTTTCTGTATGCTAATGACTTATATATGCAGACATAGTTAATATTGTAGATATGGAAATTGAACAATCTCAATTGTAAATAGTGTTTGTCAACTGTGAAATCATTGTTATATGATATAGCTGACCTTTCAGGCTAACAACATTAGATCTTTGGTCATCTAAGAGCAGAATCTTAGTCTCTTGTCTGGAAGACAAAGGGTCTTTCTTTAGGCTGGGCATCTCAGCATCTACTGACTTGTGTTCACGTCATTCAGCTGTTTTCAGCACAAGACCTCCACCAGGAATGGTCAGACATCTTCCAAGGAGGAAATGATCTGCTAGCCCCTTTCCTTGGGAAAATTCTCTGTTCTGTGTTTGAGATGAGAGGAGGCTGTTGAAAGAAGTAACAATGCAGATCTTGGTATAAAATAACATTCATACGAAAAGAGAATGTACATGTTTAAATAAGTAAGTCAACACATTTGTTCCCCTCATTTAGACAATAAAAAGGGACATTATAAATACTCCTTCCAAAGTGTTTCAATCATGATTCAACTCATCCTTTCAATGAGTACCTGTTTTCTTGGCATTTGTTTTATTTTGGGGTGGTTTGAATGAAAATGGCTTCCATAGGCTCATATGTTTGAATACAGGTCCTTCCTATTTGGGAACGATTAGGAGGTGTGTTGCTGGGAATGGGCTTTGAGGTTTCAAAAGCCATGCACCATATCCATTGCTCTCTCTGCCTCCTCCTTGCTTGTGATTTCAGAAGTGTGCCCTCGGCTGTTCCTGTTGCCTTGCCTTCATTCCAGTATTATGGACTCCATCCCTCTGGAACCAGAAGCCAAATTAAAGTGCTTCTTTTATAAACTGCTTTTGTCTTTGTGCTTTATCACAATAGGAAAATAACCAAGACAACTCATCATCCTTTTTTATTTTTCAAAACTAACATCCTTGAACATGGTGCATATCCTTGTTTATTTGTGTGTTCCTTATTGTTTTCCAATATGGTTCTATCATTTTAACCAAGAATGCTGAGACTATTTGTATTTTAAGTTAGACAGCATTAAATGCAGCACCTGGAGGAATTGTACAATAACTTTAACTGTTTTTTCTCTTTCAGTTCCCCTCAAACACATCAGAGATCTGTTGTATTATTAGGGCCTCACCAGGGACTAGACAGATGAAAAATAAAGATGCTGCTGTGAAAAAGAGACGTTCCCTTCCTAGAGATGTCCCTCTGGGTATGAATTCAGTATAGTTTTCCCATTATATGAAATGTGGTTTTAGGGTAAATACTTGTGTACACAGAAAAATTCATTTATAACTTGTATTCTCAAGTTTTTGTATAAAATGGAAAAGATAAAATTACAAAAGCCTGGAAAGAGCTTATAATCTGAGTAAAATAACTTTTTGAAGATGCATACTTTATCTTTTGAAAACTTAGCTTATGATATTGACTTAAATGTACTTATTGAGGATGCTTTTTCAATAACTTTAAATTTTTCTGTTGTTCAAATTTTATTTTAGTTGTATTCTTGTTAAAAAAAGATTTTTATTCCCCTTGGTTTAGTACTTCTGTGTGAGGCACTGTGCTGTGAATCTTAACATCTCAATTCCTCACCACTATTTTAGTAGATAGATGGGTATTGTTGTTCCACTTCTATACACTTAAAGAGTAGAAGATTTTAAATGGGAGATATTACCAAGTTGTGAAGAATTCAATTATTCAAGGCTTCTAACATCAAAATGAGCAATTTTTTCTAATACCTTAGTGGAACTGAGGAACTTCTTATGAGTGGCTGGCCAGTGAAACAGCTGAAATGTAATGTATTACCTATATACCCATGCTAGCTGTTCACTATATGTGTGTGTGTGTGTGTGTGTGTGTGTGTGTGTGTGTATGTATGTATTATCTATATACCCATGCCAGCTGTTCACTCTCTCTATATATGTATTATCTATATGCCCATGCCAGCTGTTCACTATATATATATGTGTATTATCTATATACCCCTGCCAGCTGTTCACTCTATACATATATATGTATTATCTATATGCCCATGCCAGCTGTTCAATATATATATATATATATATATATGTATGTATGTATTATCTATATACCCATGCCAGCTGTTGTCCTCATTTCTTCTACAGTGTCTGCTTTGAACATGCTCTAAATTCATGGAAGTTTCTCTTTTTTAAATAACTGCCTGACTACATAAGTCAATACTACTCATTTTATACTTAATATTATATTATTGAGATTTCCCAGAGTAACAGAACAAGTATCAGTACATGCCTATTTCTCCATACATACCCACAAACACTCACACACACTGTTCAGTACTTCTGGGAGAGGTTCTTTTTAGAGAGTATGGAAAAAGACAGATAAAGAACCTTTCCCAATGTCTCTTGTGCCTAGATAGATAGATAGATAGATAGATGATATATGTTATAGAAAGATAGATAAATGATATATATGTTATAGATAGAGAGACAGACAGACAGATAGATAATATATATAGACAGATAGATGATAGATAGATATATGATATATGTTATAGATAGATATATGATATATGCTATAGATAGATAGATAAATGATATATGTTATAGATAGATAGAGAGACAGACAGACAGGTGTGTTTTATATGAGAAGAGACTTAATATGGGAGTTGGTCAAATGATTATGGTAGCTCAAAGTTCAGTGGCATGTCATCCACCTGCTGGAGAACCAGAGATACCAGGAGCATAGCTAAGCCAAAGGTTGAGAGCAAGTGGTGCCAGTGGTGTAGCTCTCAGCCAAGAAGAGCAATGAACAGTGACCATGAGTGCTCAACGCTGCTGTGCCCTGAAATTTATTCAACTCAACAAATGACTCCGTTACTTTTTAATTCAACCTCACTCGAGTTCTTGGAACATAGGCAAAACATAGCCAGATTTTTTTTTTTGTCAGAATGTAATACAAATGGCCTGTGACCTAGCTGCAAATACAGTTAGTTTTCTTCTGAACCTTTATGAACAGCATGGCCGTTGTCTGCATTTCTTTCCATACTCTCTGGAGTTTTCTAAACTCCCACTAGAATGGCGGATTAATCTCTGCTTACATATTCTAGGTCTTCTTTAACCTGCAACTCCAGATTCCTCTACATTCCTCCCACAAAACAGCTACAAGTACCTAAGAACTGCACAGTCCCATTTGTCAGAGCAGTGTCCTCACTCCTGGTTCCAGGTTTTCTGTAGGAATTACTTTTCTTATTGTGACTAAACACCTGACAAGAAGCAACTTAAAGAGAAGGAGTTCATTTCGGCTCATGGTTTAAGAAGTACAGTCAGTCAGTCATGGTGGAGAGGGTGTGGTGGCAAGAGCATGAGACAGCTGGTCACATTATGTCTGATGTTAGGTAGCAGAAAGTGGGCAGGATATAAGCCTGAACTATAAAACCTCAAGGCTTGCCGCTGATGACCTAGCTTCTCCATGAAAGTTCTATTTTCTATAGGTTCTACAACTTTCCAAAAGGTACCACCAGCTAGGGACCAAGCGTTTAATTACAGGAACCTATGAGGGACACTTTACATCCAAACCAAAATACCATGACACCACTATTACCCTGTAAAGTAGTCCATAAATTCACATCCAGCAGCTTTGGCAGAAGTGTTATATGTTAAAAAAAAAAGGCATATCCACATCCATAGTGTTTACTTTGTGAGGACAAAACACTGCCTTTTGCATGATAAAAGTTGTCTAATGTCATCAGTCTCTTACCACATTGCTGACTGGACACAAAGATACACTGCTGTAATAGTCCATCTAGGTCTGTGGTGGTGAGCCTGTGGTTCATGCTACCTCATTACTTTATGAAAAGGACATAGAGGATACCAATCAGCTTCTTCCTTCTTTCTCCAGCCTCAGTCTGACACAGGCTTCTAGGGAACTCCACAGGCATCAGATAGCTTATTAATTACTAAGAGTCTTCCTCTGCTGAGGTCACCATTTGGTGTATATTTGTAGGTCATACAAATATTTTCATGGTGTTTGCTCATGTGAAGAACTATACAATGCCTCTTCTCAAATGTCTTTTTCTTCTATGTTTACAATCTCATTTCTTCCAAGTCTCAACCATCCATCCAAAGCATTGTTTACCACTTGTGAATTGGTATGCATCCAACATCTGATCAGTCCTCCTTCCAGCAAAGCAAACAACGAGGTACACTACTCAAAGTCCTGCCCAGGGAAGAAGATTTCACTATTTTTTTTTCTGAGATATATCAGAGGGACTGATCAATACGTACCAGATCTGATATTTTTCTGGTCAGTCACCTGTAGAGCACTCCTCATGACCTCTTAAGTGTAGACTGGATGAGAAAAGATAAAGAAGTTAAAGTAGGGCTGTAGTACTTGGATCAGTTCTTCATGTGACCTACTTGTGCCTTTAGTGCATGCTGGAGTGCAATCTTGCATGTATCTGTTTCATTTGGATCTTCACTTTGTGGCTTACTAAGTCACATAAAATACAGTAGTGCTCATTAACATAGTGGCCCAGTGTTAAGGAGTATTTATTCACCAAGGATAGTTGAATTTGAATTTGAAATACTATGGGCCATACTGTTCAACCCTGAAGTCCTGCTAAAGATCCAGACTCTTCTGTCATGGACACTTATGACACCATTGAATCTACTGGAAAATGTAGTGCATGTGTTAGAGCATCTTGCAGGATAGCTTCTATCTGTTGTGGAGCCTTCTTTTGTTCTGGGTCTCTTGTTAAATCTAGTAATTTTTTTTTAGGTCACTTGGTAAATGGGCTAGCGTAGCACTAAAAAAAAAAAAAAAAAAAACACATTGGCAGCAAAATCCATAATGGCCCATGAAGGAGTATGCCTTTTCTGGTTTTAGGAAGGCCCGGGTACAACAACTATGCTATACTTCAGGAGTTCTCTCTCATGGTACAGGACCCCTAGGAGTCCTGAGATAGAAAATGCCTAGCAACCCAACAGTTCCACTTCTAGGAATATGCCCAGTAGTTATGTCTATGTAAGTTCACCATAGATGTAGACCAGAACCAGGTGTAGTGGTGCATGTATTTAACTCCAGAACTCAGGAGGCAGAGGTAAGTGAGTGGCTCTCTGTGACTTTTGAGGCTAACCTGCTCCATGAAGCAAGTTTCAGCCCAGCTAGGGCAACATGACTTGTCTAAAGAAACAATATATATAGAATATTCATTTGTCATGATAATTCCAAACCAGAATCTAACCAGATACACATCAATTAAAATAGGTAAGTAAACTGTAGTATAGTTATTCAAGCGCTATGCAGTAATAATCAAAAAATATATGATTATATAAAATTGTTAAGTTAGATCATATTAATAAACTTCACATAAGGTATTAGACATTCTTAAGGAGTGTATTACCATTACTTATCTGTGTAGCATAAGCCAGGTAAACTAAACTATAAAGGAATCGGGAGTGGATGCACTCATTAGAGTGATGATATTAATTAAAGAAGTTGATACAGATAATTCTATGCTGCTGATTATATTAGTGTGTTATATTTATGGAAAACCCCCAAGCTGAACATATGTATACTTTTTTTTGTTCATATGTATGCTCATAAAAACTTTATTAATAAAATTGGAAAGCTATTGATCCTTTTTAGGTCTGCCCTATTAGTTTATGACATCAGATATTGCCAAAACTTGGGGGTTAAGTAACAAATCCAAACCAAAATGTGCCTGGGAGATTTAATTGTTCACAGTTGGCAGTTTAATTTAGAGACCCCTTGATGAATGTTGAGCTGATGCTGCCATCTCCTGGCTTGTCACCCTAGAGCAGCCTCCTCATACAAGTGTTTGCCTGGCTTGTTTCTAGGCTGTCACCCTAGAACAGCCTCTTTATACAAGTGTTTGCCTGGCTTGTTTCTAGGCTGTCACCCTAGAACA
Source organism: Lophiomys imhausi (assembly GCA_907164525.1). Lineage (NCBI taxonomy): Eukaryota > Metazoa > Chordata > Mammalia > Rodentia > Muridae > Lophiomys > Lophiomys imhausi. The sequence continues at coordinate 4,936,100 of CAJQZJ010032020.1, forward strand.
GCCTCCTCATACAGGTGTTTGCCATTAGGACCTTTTGCTACTGGTGTCTGCCTTTCGTTTGGTAAAAATAGCAAAGGACCGAGCTAACTTGTGATCAGGTTATTTAAAATATTCAACAGCCTATTCTTAGCATTGGCATTTAAAGTTTTAGCTAGTTTAGCAGTAATCTGATCAGGGCTAGAGTGTAAAGTTCATTTTGCTGGTCTAGGACCCTGTTCAGTATGACTGAAAAGGAATTAGCACTATGTTGGTTAAAGAAAAACCTTGGTTCAAGAAAAAAAAAAAAACACAACAAAAAGTATGTGATAGGGAAGACAGAGTGATAAATAGGCTCTGAAAGTGATGCCCACTCAGTAGAATAGGCCTTAGAAAATGTCTAGATCAACACTTCTCCATGGTGGTCTTCTGACCACCAGGACAGTGGAAAATCTGGTAAGTTATAGGTGCTAGAGATAAGGCAGAGGAATCTGAACTGTGTTAAACTTTCCAGCTGATTATAATAAACACTAAAATTTGAGAGCCAGGCCAGGTGGTGGTGGCATATGTTTTTAATCCCAGCACTTGGGAGGCAGAGGCAAGTGGATCTCTGTGAGTTTGAGGCCAGCCTGCTCTATGAAGGGTGATCCAGGACAGCCAAGGCTTGTTACACAGAGAAACCCTGTTTTGAAAAAATAAAAAAGAGAGAGAGCATGTTCTTTTGTATTTTTCTCATTCTACAGATTACAAAAATTATTTTAGTAGATTGATAAGTGGTTTTGTCCTGGTTTACTCAGATAATTACTGGCCAAATAAGAACTCGATCTTGTACTCTATGAACCTAAAAGAGGGTACTGTTAGCCTTTAATCATAGAACCATATGATCACATAGACCACCCCTTCTCTTTCTCTCTAGAGCTTGAGATTTTAGAGTTGTTTAGGATAATGGATAGAAATAATACATAGACCCACAACAAACAAGGTGGAAATAATTCTATATAAGTATCAGAGAGATGGTAATAGAAGTCTTTGGATAGTGGTACTTTCCCATACTCAAATTCTGACACATTAACAAATTCCTTAAAAGTCTATGGATTTTATGATATAAAATTAAAGTTAACCCTTTTTAAGGTATTGTACTTAGGTAGCGCTTAAAAATGCAATGTGAAGTTGTGGCCCATTGATAGCAACTGTCACAAATTGTTCAGGATAATTAAGAGATGCAAACTAATAGTCATTCAAACATATCATTTGGTTAGGTACTAGCATAGTTCATCACAGATGTTTTCTAAGTTAACCGGGAATCAAATTGCTAAGAGACAAGCAACATTTGCTTATCCAAATGTATGGAGATAGATAGGTGGTCTTCAAAAACCTCAAGAGATCTGTAGAATTTGGCATTCCAAGAAGGTTTCTTAACTTAAGATATTTTGATATTGAGACATGTCAGCTCCTCACAATACCCCCTCTTCTATTCCAAGTAGAGGAATGAACATTGAATAATCTCCATTTGGAGATGGTTGCATTAGTGGCAAGCCTGTCACTAGGTAAGAAAAATCCCTTGCTTCAACTGTAGACAGAATGCTGTCTGAAAAGGACAAAACTAGGAAGCAGGTAAATCGACAACCTACCTCTGCCAAGACAGGGTAGGCAAGTCCTTCATAATTCCTGCTTTACAACTAATGTCTGTCAGAGATACTGGGCCAAGAGGCTGAAGATAGATGTTTTAATGTATGAAGAGAATTTGGGGACTGTCCAGGCAGCCAGTTGCCTGTCATTTCTTAGTTTTGGAAGCTGCTGGCCCTGCAATTCCTGTATAATCAGATATATTTATCCTTCTCAGGTTCTGATGTGGCTGAAGACTGGATAGTTATAGTCTCACAGTTAAATTTTAAGTTGTTTAGGAATTAAAAGGTTGTTCTAGGTCTAAGAAGATGTTTTTAAGTTGGTAATGCAAGTTAGGATGGAAAATGAATTAGGTATAGACCCTTAAACTCATCCAGATAGATAATAGACTATTAATATCAGTTGCCAAATATGTATGGACTAGACATTGGGAAATTATGTTATACCTTATAATTTTCATAATTGTGGCCTAATTATTTTTAAAAAAGATTAAGAGTTCTGGGAGAAGGTGGAGAGGGTGGAAGGGTGGAGCCAGGATGGGTAGAGGGAGGGGACTGTGATGGAGATGTAACTTGAGGTAATAAATAAACATTAAAAAAAGTCTATGGATTTTAGTATACTAGCTGTAAAATTGGTTAAATAGTAGTTGTTACCTGAAAGAATTGTGAAGCTTACAGGTAAACTTTGTAACATATCTGGACTATATAATAATCACTCATTATTAAGCCTGGGACTATAGCTTAGTGTGGAACAAGTCCCTGATATATGAGAGACCTGGGTTCAATTCCCAGCACTTAAAAAAAGAAATCATCTAGTGTGCAGTAATTTGCTTTTAGATGTTCGATTAGTTCCTCAAGTCTAGCTGACATATCTCTTTTGATAACTTTTCCTTGGTTTGGCTAAATTGTAAAAAGTTTAAAATATGTGTGTAGTTGCTATATTTGATGATGAATTTGATTATGCTATCTCACATGGATAATATAATGACATAAGTGTATATCAAGTAAGTGACTTATCAAATATATCACAGACAGACATATTTGATGTTTACCTACTATCACAACAGAGGTGAAGTATGGCCAGTCAGTAATTTAGAGGAAAATAAATCAACATATTTTGACATCATGAAGAATTCTCAATCCTGTTGTTTGTTTGATGTGCATCCATTCATGTGAAAACAGAGTTCTGTAGTTGGCTGACTCATATAGGAAATACTCTTAGAGTCTGAATATCATGTGCTAGATAGTTTCTGGGGTTGATATAGTTTCCTCCTTTCCATCAATTAAGAATTTGATACAAGGTACTAGATAGCTAAAACAACACTGGTGGAAGAAAATATGCTTTAATAGAAATGTATATGAGATCCTATTAGGGTACACAAGGAAGGTGGAACTCCTCTAGTGGATGATCTAAGGCACACGGAGAATCTTTGCTATCAAAAGGCCTAGAATGTCACATTGCATTTTTAAGAATTACATAGGTATAATACCTTAAAAAGAGTTAACCTTAATTTTGTATCAATATCCAAAGCTTTATACCAATGTAGCCAAATATAACCTTAATTTTGAATCAATATACAAAGATATAAGAGAAGACTCAATAATTACCCATTTTATCATTCCTATGTCTGTATCCCCTTTTTTCTTTTCAAATCTTTTCTCCCTACATAAGAGAGAAAGAAGGATAGAGAAAAGAAAAAGAGAGAAATCCCTAGAATATTATTATTAGTTGCCAAATACATATGGACTGGACATTGGGAATGTATGTTATACCTTATGATTTTCATAATTGTTGCCTAATTGTTATTATCCTTTTGTATTGTATTTATTGTTACAAGAAAAAAGCCTTTTATTAGACTAAGGGGGGGAGATGTTGGGGGGAAATGATACACCTTAAATTTTAAAAAAAACCAACAAATTGAAATTAGTTATACCTGCTACACTTGCCGACTGGACTTTGGAAAAACTTAAGAGTTGACTTGTACTGGGAGGTAGATGGTAGAGAACCTCTTAGTTCATGCTCACTTTTTATCTTATTCTGGTCAGAGTTACTTTTATTTGATCATTTTGTCAAGAAGTTTTGGATTTGGAAAGAAGTGAGCTGAAAGTAAAAAGACTGGGTTTGACTTTTGTCAAAGTCCATATGAACAGGGTTGGGAAAATAAAGACCTGAGCTAGTGTATCTCAAAGTGTGCTACTCAGACCACTTTGGTATTTATAAATAATAATTCTCAGGTTGCCTCTGAAGTCTGACTCAGGAATTCTGAGAACCAGTCTAAACAGTTGATAGGACTTAGTAACTAACCAGCTGCTTAGATGAAGCAGTAAGAAAAGATGATTGGAAGATGATACCCAGATCTCTAGTAATTTCAAGTTCCAGAAGTAAGGCGTGATAGTTTATGACTGAGAAAATAAAGGTGTGTATATGTATATGAAGCCTGCAAAGATGAAGGCTGGGAAATTACTCAGAAGCTGGTGGAGTGGTGAGTGGAAAACATCTAAGGTTAGCACATCCAACACAAGAAGCAGCAGAATTTCCCAATTTAAATGATTTGTGAAGCACTTGGGGATCATGATAAGATGGAGGTTTTGCCACAGCCTCTTCAGAATGGTACCAAAGGACCCTCAATTCTAACAGTAAGACTACTACTGTTAAATGCTAGTGCTATTACTGGTCTCTGGATGAGGCCCCACTCTGAATAGGAAATATAACTTAACTGTACATCACTTTCCTAGTCATTTGATATTTGGTAAGATCATCTGAATCTTACTCGAAGATTCTAATTGACATGGAGCATGACTGTGGTAGGGTTTTCTGAGGTGCAAGAATCGAAATGAAAACGTGACAAAGGCAACATGGTTTAAGCTGTAGTCTCCATCTCCTGGTGTAAGCTCTGAGGGGAAAGCTGCAACAATGTTTTTTTTGGGAAAAGAGTGGATTTTACTGCAGCAGGGCATAGGGGAATGTAAATGAGAGAATGTGAGGTGCTGTCTGGGCAGTAAGTGAGGGGAACAAGGACAAAAAGCATAGGGACAGAGTTCCTCCAGGCTACCAGGAAAGGAGGGGTCAGAAGCCCTGCAAAGGCCACCATTACCAGTCTTTGTCAGGCTTTCCTTTAGAATGTTAATAAGCAGGTCTCTTGGTGTTTCTGGAAAGAACTCCCCAGCATTTCCAGGAAGGGGTGTGATACATTAGCAGCTATTGGACACTTGCTTCTAAACAAAATGATGTGTTATATTTTTTTAGATATTATAATGAAGACAAATAGCAGAACATAGCAACTGTGGCTGAATTTTCACTGCTTTGAAGATGTGAATATGAAGGTGAAGTCCATACAAGTAGAACGTCTACCTGAAATTATATAAAATTAAATTTTCTCTTATTGTTTGTGATAAACTGTCTGGAAATTCTGCTAATGTTCTTGTCATTTGCTTTAGTCAGTTAAGAAACATTTTCCCAGATACTTCTTAAATGCATGTATTTATACTTTAAAATATGAAACAGGTGCTATTAGAAGACCATGCACTAAAATAAATGGTTTTCTGCTCATAATGAGCTCTCATCAGGATATTGTATAACTTTCTTTGTTTTTGTCCCCAGATCCGTCCTTTGTATGGATCAAAAGTAGTAAAGTTGTTCAAGTGCTAAAAATGAAAATGATTATATTACAAGCTATTTTTAACAGAACTTAATTGAAACCACATGAGTGAGAGACCTAATTCCAGGTCTGACTAAAAGAAACTCTACACTCAAAAATTGCTGAAGCAGAAATGTATGATGTGTACAGTCAATCATCCACTAAGTATTTAATATATTACCTCATCTCCAAACCAGCTTCAACACTGTCTGTAGGACTATGATTATGCCCGTTTTAGTGTTTTCATAGTATAACTTGTGGCATCTGGACAGTGCCTATCCTAAGAAAACAGAAGCCTGTTGTCAGTGAACAGAGTGTGGTTATATAACTCAGTAAGATTCTAGCCATGGTGCTGCTACTAAGGCTACACATAAAAGCAAGAATCAAAGTTTCAAAGCTGCTCCAGTAGCAGGAAAAAACCATAAAATCTTCCATTTAATTGGAATTTAAGTGACCTATATTTCTTTTTAAATAGAAGCCCTATGAAAACATCCTTATAAAAGTTTTGAAAAGGTCTAAGCCACTAAGAAAGCTTTTTTTTTTTTTTTTTTTTGGTCACACTGTGACTTCATCTGGAGGTAAACTAGGAAAATCAGAAGAGAGTGTTAATGATGGAGGATGCAGCCAGTTCAGACCTGTTTTCCACATCAGTTCAACTGGTGATGTTTCCAGAGGCAGAAATATGATGAGCAGTGAGGAATGAGGACTGAGACAAGGTCTATTTCCTGCCCTCACATAGTTTAATCCAAGGAAAAGAGTGAGTTACTCAGTATTTTCCAATGATATGTTGGTTCCTGTGAGAAACAGTGATGCCTGATGCCTGACTTGTAGATTGGGAGTTGGTAGAATTCGAGGACATACATATTTGACTGTTTTATATGGCTAATAAGGAAAATAAAGCTAACTGGAGGTTAGTCCTTCACCAAATTTAGACTTGGTGGATGCTAGGATTAGGAGGCAGTGTAGCATGAGCCCAGGATTTCCTATTTTCTGGAGAAGCACATGGAAGAGCACCTTAGAACTGACATTCAGGGTTTTGGAGTGGAGGTCATGACCTTCAGAATGCTTAAGAGGAGGGGAACAGAGGAGCCTGAGGCTGGCAGTCATGAGAAGTCCAAAGAGGATTCTTGGTTTTACATACTAGGAGAATAGTAGACTCTTAACCTTAGACTTGTGGGCAAGCCTTAGTTTTTTATTAACCTTCCCTGAAAGAATATGAAAAAGGAACTCATTTCTTTCTGGAAAGGGAAGGTTTCCACCATTTTCATTATGTTTCCTATTGATTTTATAATGACTAGCCAAGTGCAGTGGCATACCTAATCCCAGCTACTGAGGTGACTGTGGTATAAGAAAGTTCCAGATCAGCTTTAGTAAGACCTTGTTTCAAAATAAAATTTTTAAAAAGGGCTGGTGATGGATGTACCTCAGTGGCAGAGTGCTTCCCTGGAATCCAAAAGGCCCTAGGTTCTATCCCCAGCCCTGAAAGAACATGGACCATCTTCCTTATCCTATAAATAATTAAACTACATTTCCTTCATTTAAGATATATTCAAATTATACCTCATATAAAATTATCTCAGTCAAGAGGCAGAATATATGGCTCAGCAGTTAAGAGCACTTTCTGCTCTTCTAGAAGACCAGAGTTCAGTACCCTGCACCTCACGTCAGACCATGTGTCAGTACCTCAGAGGACCTGACACACTCTGGCCTCGATAGGCACCTGCACATATATGGTTTACACACACACACACACACACACACACACACACACACACACACACACAAATTTAAAATTTAAAAATCTAGTTAAAATCTATGGGAGGCATGATGTCACTTCTGTTAACTGGAGTGGGTGAATTTTCACCTGAGTGGTAGTTTCACTGACTCCCATTGTGTATATAGAATGGTGTGTTTTTACAGTGTAAAGAATGTGATGACCAGACACCAGATAAAGTTATTTTCAGTTTCTCTATTAATTTTTACTTTCTAGTCTAAATTTAGAAATGTTAAGTCCTCTTGCATCTTAAAACTTTCTTTAATGTTCTTATAACTGACCCATCTTTCTGTTAGATTAAATATCAGAACATTTTCTTGGAATGATCTAATGTAGACTTTTCTCTTGGAAGGGGAAGTGAGTTTCTAGCAGTTTCAAGAAGCCATTGAGTATAGCCATGAGGTTCTAGATCCCTAGCACAAGGGTTTTGAGATTAGAGTTTTGTTATGTAGCCTAGTCTGGGCTGAAGCTTGCTCTGTAACTCAAGATACTCTTGAATTGGAACTCTTGCCTCAGCCTGAATGCTGCCATCGTGCCTGGCTTATGTGTGTGTATGTATTTAGAATCTCTCTCCTGCCTCAACCTCCCAAGTGCTATATTCCCGGGAAGTATCACACTCCTCTCTAGCTGAACTATTTTTTTGTATGTATATATATGTATGTGATGGGTGGGTGGGTACATGTATGTTCACATATGTATTGGTGTATATGTATATATACATATATATTTATATATGAATGTATGTATGTATAGAGCACACGGAAGTCAACATTGGGTGTCTTCCTTAATCATTTCCCACTTTATTTATTGAGACAGGGTTTCTCAGTTGAGCCTAGCACTTGCCAGTCAACTAGTCTAGCAGGCTAGCTTGCCCCAAGGAGCCCTTGTCTCTGCCTCCTGAGTTCTGGGAATATAGGTGGCCATCATGCCTACTTAGCTTTTATGTGGGTTATGGGATTACAAACTTCATTCCCAAACTTGACAATCAGGTGCTTTCTCCACTGAGACAGGTTTCTCTGTGTAGTCCTAGCTGTTCTGGAACTCACTCTGTAGAGCAGGCTGGCCTTGAACTCAGAAATTTGCCTGCCTCTGCCTCCCGAGTGGTGGGATTAAAGGCGGTACTACCATGCCCAGCTACCCTTTCTCTTTTGAACATGGGCTTTCTTTCACATGTTCCACTGAGACTCTTCATAAGATCTTCTTGTTGACAATCAAACTAATGCACACTTGCATGGTTCACTATATTCATGTGATCGACTCATTCCTCTTTGAGAGGAATTTATTTTCTCCTTTTCTCTTTCTGTTGGGTCTCTTTATTCTAGACTTGTGAAATTGTTCTCTTTATTCCTAATCTTTGGCTCTTAAGCTATGACCATCTTTTGTGTATCTACTTTTTCTCTAGAAAAAGTCAGCCTTTCCATTGTGCTAAATTATATGAACTGAGCCTCCCAAATCCTGCCTTCTACCCATATACTCTACTTAAATTTCCACATGGACGTCAAACAGGCATTTCAAACTTAAAATATACAAACTTAATGTACTTGATTTTCCTCTTCAAACCTAATTTTTTAAAACTTACATTTGAGTTGTTCAAGTAAAGAAATGTTGGCAATGGCCACTGAGGGGTCACGAGAACAGGAGAGTTGTTCTGCCCCTCACCAGTTGCAGCACTCAGTAGAATGAGCCCAGTACCTCCCCTGGGCACAGTAGAGCTGGCCCTGATAGTGAAGCCCTGAAGGTGTGAGAGTGGGAGAGCTGGCCCAGCCCGTTATGGGCTACAGCACTCTGGACAATGGTTCCCACACCTTGACTGGGAAGCACAGTAGTGATGGCCCTGGTAGTGTGGGTACAGATGAGCGGGGCCCAGAGAGCATGAGAGTGGGAAAGCTGATGCTGCCCCTTGTCAGCTGCAGCATTGGATAAGCTAGCCAGGGCAGTATTGGAGAGCTTGCTCTGGTGATGAGAGTTCTGGAGAGCTGGTAGGCTGTCCAATTCAGCTACCACCCATGTCCAGATCCAGATCCAGGGCTTTGAATTGACCTACCCCAAAATCTACCTCATGTATGAACTGCTGGAGCATGTCAATGGGTCAGTCTTGCAGATCCAAAGCTGCAAAAACTCCATGACACAGGGCAATAACAAGATATTCGAGAGAAGTCCTGGTGAGGGCCCACACTGATGGTGTAACAGAAGCCAGACCCTTGAATCAGACCAATGTCTCATTGCAATGAAAGATGTGTGGACAAAAAGGTATACTGTGGGACACACTAACAAACTACAGTTTCCATGACAAGATGTTTTTAATCTTTTTTTGTTTTGTTTACTTTTGTTTGTTTTTATTTTCTTTTGCAGGGAGATTGTAAGGGCAGGGGCAGATATGAAGGGATGGGGAGATGAGTGGAATTGGGGTGCATGATGTGAAATTCACAAAAAGTTAAAAAATGTTGGCAATATGTATGATTTTTTTCTCCGATAGAAATTATTTCAGCTGCATTTCCAAAATAACCCCAGTAAACACTATCATCTCTTCCCCTAACACAGTTACCCACCTATTTAATCGTCCTTCTCCCATTCTTTCTCATCTACATAATAGCCAGAGTGAAGTCATAAGTTGGATCATGTCTTTTTCGTATTTTAACCTTACTTGAAAGCTCCCATTACTCATTTATCTCTCCATTCTTTGACAATTGCATATGTGCATGTAATGTATTTTGGTCACTTTCATTCTCCCTTCCTCTTTCTTATTCCCTCCCACTCACAATGAACCCCTTCCCAACAATTTCTCCTATTTTCATCTCTTTTTGTTATTGTTTTTTCTATTTTCTTGTGATCCACTGAGCCTAAGTAGGGCTATTTGTACAAAGTTACCATTTACTCTTTTATTGTCCCAGGGGTTGAACCCATGACCTTACACATGCCAGACAAACACTGTACCACTGAACTACATCACCAGCCTACTCCCATCACTCTTAACCTCCCTCCCACGATTTGCAAGGAAACATGATTTATACAATCTGACCCATTGTATTGTTCCAACCACATGCAAGCTATTGTTCCTTCTCAGAGTCTGCTCTCTTTTCTTCTTTCTCTCCAAATGTTTTTCGCCCTCTTTTCCATGGCCACCTCCTACATTCTTCAGACATCAGCTCAGATCCTTCCCTACTACCTCACCTCACGTTGGTGCCCTGCAGTGATTTTCTGTCATGGGTTTCTGCTGTAGCTCCCTTCACAACCTGCGGCATTTTGTTTCCTCTCAGTAAGAAGTAAATTCCCAATGGGGATACTCTCTCTCTCTCTCTCTCTCTCTCTCTCTCTCTCTCTCTCTCTGTCAACACTATACTCAGTGCTTCAAACAGGCTGAAGCAGGAAGGACATCAGGGATGTTTACAAATAAACCAATGTTTCTTCCTTCTTGTACCTCAAAACACTGCCATTTTCTTGTCATGTAGCCACAAATAGTTGGCTTAAGAGCTTTAAAAATTGAGTCACCCCAAGTCTATGTAAGTGGACTGATTGAGATGTTAGTCAGTGACACTTTTCTTTCAGACTAATTTAGCACAACTGAGTCAAACTATTAGTATAGTGGTTAAAGGAACAAGATTAGAGTTTTTTGTTTTGTTTTCTCTTTAAAGATTTATTTATTATGTATACAGTATTATGTCTGCATGTATGCCTGCAGGCCAGAAGAGAACACCAGATCACATTATAGATGGTTGTGAGCCACCATGTAGTTGTTGGGAATTGAACTCAGGACCTCTGGAAGAGTAGCCGGTGCTCTTAACCTCTGAGCCATCTCTCCAGCCCAAGATTAGAGTTTTATTGGCCCATTTCCTATGTCAGGCAGACAGCAGATAGGTACAGTGACGACTACTCCTGACATTTGTATTTTCAGGAGGATAATTTTTTTCTTCTTGTCATTTTGAGACTTTTTGAGTCTCTATGTGACTCTAATTGTCCTGGAACTCCTTATGTAGGACAGGCTGGTCTCAAATTCACAGTGATCTACCTGCCTCTGCCTCTGCTTCTGAGGGCTGAGATTAAAGACATGTGCTACCACACCCAGCCAAGGAGGATGGTCTTGAAGCTGGTGGACAGAACAGTTTGGGGGGAGACGAAATCATCTACAGTGAGGCTGTAGGACTTACATATAATACTTCTAACTCATTGTTCACATTGTTCATGTAAGATAGAATGAATTACTAGATAAAAACTTATATTTCTCCTATTTCCTGCATGTCTGTTCCTTAAAGAGCTTGCTTAAAAGACACCTCAGCTGCTCTGTGAGAACAGACCATATTAAACAACAGGGTAAATATATGCAGATATTTGTATTTTTTCAATCTGCTATTTTAGTATAATGTTACAGTATCGAGGAAATGTGATGAATGGTAGCACATAAATTTGGTTTTCCTGTACTCTCAAGCCTGAGATTGCAGAGATGAAGCAGTTGCATGATTGGAGAACACTAAAATAAAGCATCTCTTATGCAAGCAGCAATGCTTCTCCTACTATTAATATCTATGATCACCCATGAAGTAATATTTTCCCAAGATGAAGGCACATGAGGATACTGTGTTTGGAAACTTACTTCTGAGGGAACCTGGAAAGATTCATCCCCCTGCCAGCCATGGACAGCCTCTTGTCCTTAAGAGTCTTTGCTCCTGTATAGAAAGCTTTAGTCTGCTTCAACTCACATTTACCTAACTCGTATAAAAACAAGAAACTTCAGCAAACAGTTTACACATTGACTTATCAGGTGTATATTTTTTTCCACATTAAAAAATGTCACAAATATTTTGCTTGATTAAAAATATATAGCTCATTTTTTTCATATTAAAGATCTTCTGGTGTTTGACTCGAGAGTTGAGAGGATAACTGGAAATGCAGAGGAAATGTATTTGGAAACTGTATTGCCCAGTGTAGTAGTCACTGTTCTATTGTTGTGAAGAGACATCATGACCACAACAACTCTTAGAAGAGAAAATATTTAACTGAGGGCTTGCTTATGGTTTCAGAGGCTTAGTCCTTTATCATCATGAAGGGATCATGGTGGCAGGCATGGTAGGCATGGTGCTGGAGAAGTAGCTGAGAGCTACATCCTGATCTGCAGGCAGAGAAAGAAAGATAAACGTGGGCCTGGTGTGGACTTTTTGAAGTATCAAACCCTGTGTGATAAACTTCCTCCAACAAGGCCATACCTATTCTAATAAGGTTACACCTCCTAGCCCTTGTAATCATTTCAAATAGTTCTATTCCCTGGTGACCAAGCATTCAAGTATATGAACCTATAGGGGCCATTCTTATTCAAACTACCCCACCCAGTAACCTTTGAAACAATTTACAAATGACCTATGAATAAAATCTAACTGGTGCACTACAAACATTCTTAGAAAGACCTTCCTATGACATAATTTCATTGTTTAGTTCATTAATTTCACAACACTAATCACTGTCTGAATTTACTTTACCCATAAACTATTTTCTTGCCTATAAAATTAACTTTTCTGCTGTTAATGTTGATTCCAGTATACAGAACTCAAATTGTGAAATGAGCAAATTCACTTTTTTGTTTGTTTTTTCAAGACAGGGTTTCACTGTGTAGCTATGGCTGTACTGGAACTCACTCTGTAGACCAGGCTGGTCATGAACTCACAAGAGATTTGCCTGCTTCTGCCTCCCGAGTGCTGGGATTAAAGGCACACACCATCATTGCCTGGCTGAAAATTCATTTTTTAATCATCTACAATTAGCACTTTTAAAAGTCTTGTGTACTGGAGTGGTAGATACAGGATAGAGAACTGGAGACCAGCCTGGGCTACACGGCAAGACCCAAAACAAAGTAACTTTCCTCTCATCCCCTATCCACCTCTGTCAACAACTTTGAAAGCTGGGGAGGTAAGCTCCATGAATGAGGTGTTTGTAGTGTAAGCATGAGGACCTGAGTTCAATTCCCAGAATCTACTTAAAGGATAGGCAAGGAATGTAAGGTTGTAATTCTAGTGTTGTCAGAGAGGATGAAGCAGAAGGTGCAGCCTGGACTACTTGGTGAGCTCCAGGCCAGCAAGAGACCTTGTCTCAATAAATATATAAAAATCATGTAACATTAGAGCTCAACATGCTGACCATTGACAAATTAGTAACTATATAAAAATAGTCTGCTAATTTTTTCTTTTTTCCATGTTAGGGCTACTTATTTTCCTAAACTCTAACTACAGATCAACTGGTAACTTCTTAAAGATTTGGTTCCTATATCTAGTTAAATGAAACTCTCAAGTGTTTTTATTTAGCCTTTCAAGCATACACCAGTATTTCCCCACATCCACATTTCTCAGAGAACTGCATTCCACTGCACAAAATCCCTCATCCTGGTAAACCAATGATAAATTTGAGCTGAACCCTGATGTTTTGATAAGACTAGAAGGACGTTCATGAGCTCCATTTTCCCTTTTAGGAGCAGGCTTGTCATCTAGTTACACTGCCACAGTTCCACCTTTCCTCATACCTAGATATTAAGATAAAGCTTTATTTTTGTGGAAGTTCTGATTCCTGCCTCCCTTAGACATTTTGCTAAATTCTCTCGGTGATGGGGATCAAACTCAGGGCCTCCAGCATGCTACACAAGCCACCTACTACCGAGCCCTCTAACCACAGTCGTTCAAATTCTAAATACTTAGCATAAAGGGTTAGATATTTTTAGGTAGATGCCTTCTTTTACGGCTGCTTGCCTCCCTTTTGTTGGTTACCAAGGAGATCGAGCCTGAGACTCCCGTCTGCCTAGAGACTAAAAGCGCTACAAGTCAAGAACCAGGGTCTCCTCCTCGAGTCCTTCCTAGCAGCCTGGGAGGGCCGGGGGCGAGCCTGGGTACAGTAGACTCTCTCCTGCCGCCTAGCCGCGCGCGCCCTCGCACGCCCCGCCCCGTGAGATGCCGCGTGACAGACCCGTGGGCCAGCCAATGGCAGGCAGCTCCGCCTCCCCACCCCCATCCCGCCCCCTGCTCAGTTCGCTGCCACGTGATGCGGCTCGCCGCCAGCCAATCGCCGCGACCTCAGTCTCGCGCTCCGCCCCGCGCGCCGTGGCCGTTTGAAGTGACTAATTTCTGTCATATGACTGAGGCGCCCATGGGGGTGGCGGGGCGGCGGTAGGAGCTGGGGGGCCTCCAGCGAGCTCCCAGCCGAGCGACCCCGGTCTGGCGGCGGCCAGCATGGCCCCCACCCTGTTCCAGAAGCTCTTCAACAAGCGGAGCGGGTTGGGCGCGGCGGGCCGAGACTCCCGCGACCCGGACTGCGCATTCAGGTAGGGCGTCGCGGGCCCCCGAGGGGGTCGCGGCCTCGGGCGGGGCGTGCGGTCCCCTGCCCTCTTCGCTCGGTTGTTTCCGTCTAGCGCGCACCACGCGCCGCGTCCCCGCGCCCCAGCACGGCGGCCTCGGGAGCTGGCGGTCCGCACACTGCCGGGGGCTTCGACCTCACCGCAGGCCTCCGGGGCCGGGCCGGGAGCTGCTGTCTGCCTGTGATCGGCCGCCCTCGGTTGGCTTTGTGCGGACAGCCGCGCGTTCGGCCAACCTGCGGGGCGCTGAGGAGGCTGGAGGAGCGAGTGGGCTGGCTGTCAGGCTTCTTGGAAACTAAAATTGGAGCTGTGCAGTTATCGGGCCGAGCGACCTTAGCGTTATCGGAGGAGAAATGCGAAACCAAAGTGGTTAGGGTTACTACTGACCGACCGGACTCGAGGAGGACCTGCGTGAGAACGAGTTGTCGAATTTTCTTGCCCCTCTTACACCTGTTACTGAAAAGGAATCCGTTGCCAATGTAGCTGTGTGTGTGTCTGTTTGGGGGAGGGGGTGTTCCTGCAGGCTTTGTTCCTTTCTCTGTGTGGTACTTGTTGCTGGTACAGTAACTTTTTGGAGCTGTCAGATTGTGAAGAAGCTTGGCTCAACGGTTGAGTTCAGCCGTGGAACTGTATTTGAAGAAGATACTGGTGTGCCTTCCATACTGCGCTGTGGAAACTTGCACATGTAACTAGGCCAGGTGTCACATATCACACAAACTTGGCAGTATAGCAAAGAACTCAATTGTACAGTAGTAGTAAAGAGAAACAGTGTCAAATTCTGCAGCAAGCCCAAGTGTAAGATGTTTTATAGGTTTTAGTGTTCTTGAAATTATGCACCCTGTTAACCTGTTAATAATGCAGGTCACACTAGGAAACAGTGTGTAGATTTGAATATTAAATGGTAATTTAACTGATATTTAAAGCAAGAAACAGGTCAGTTGTTACCATTTTGGAAACACGACTAATAAAAGAGTTTTCTAAGTATTGACTTTTCTTCTCCGTAATGGGAAGTAAATGTCTTGTGCCATGATCATCTGACATTTGTTTTTCCTTTGAAAAACGAAAGTGCAGATAACACTAGATAATACACCAAGACGCATAGGAAATCAAGAGACCCAGGAAGCAGGCTCTGGAGAGAGTTAAAAGATGACATTTGAATAGGCAACTGTTTCTATTTCTGTGCAGAGACTGACTGTTTAACCAAGATTACTAGAGTCTCAATTGGTTAACGTGAGTAAAATGTACTTTACTTTTTGAATAAGTGTTCTATATGGTTGTGTAATACTTTACCACTGCCTAAGAACTTTCTCATCAGTTATCTTATTTGATATTTCTCAGTAACCTTGTGAAATAGAGCAAGTAGCAATGTAGATAACTTCATAATCCTTTTTCCAGTATGGAAGCCCAATACCTGCAATTCATCACAAAAGCTTGCTATCAAAACAAGACGTGTACAAGTGTAATATGAGAAAATGAAAATTCTGGATCATACACCTAGTGATTTGAGATCTAATTAATCCAGCTTTAAAAAAGCTTCCTTGTTCTATAATTTAAATGCAATAAAATTTGAATATATGTAAGCATACAGTCCCATGAGTGCTGTTAAACGTATACAGTTTATACTCACCATTCTACTGAACCTTCACAACATTCCATCGACCTAAAATTTCACTTTTGCTCACTCTTTTTCTTCAGTCCTTAATCTCTTTTCACCAAGCAAAATTTGGTCTGCTTTCTTGTTATTATATTTTGAGTTCTTGAACATTTCATATAAATGTAATTATAACTTACATAGCTACACATCTGGCTTCTTTTCACTCTGAATGATGATTTTTTTTTTTTTTTTTTTTTGGTTTTTCGAGACAGGGTTTCTCTGTGTAACAGCCCTGGCTGTCCTGGACTTGCTTTGTAGACCAGGCTGGCCTCGAACTCACAGAGATCCACCTGCCTCTGCCTCCCAAGTGCTGGGATTAAAGGCGTGCGCCACCACCGCCCGGCTATGAATGATGATTTTTGAGATATATCTTCGATGTTGCCTTTTTAGTAGTTCCATCCATCCTTTTAAGTAAGTATTCCATTATATGGGTATAGCACAATTTTTGTTTTTGTCTTCTCTCTCTCTCTCTGAGGGAAGTATTTATATTTTGCATGTGTGTGGGTGCTGAATTTGATGTTGAGAATCCTCTTGGATTGACCTTTCATCTTACTTATTAAAACAGGGTCTCTTAGTCAAACTCAGAGCTTCCCTATGTTACCGATCTTGCCAGCCAGCTTGTTCAGGGGATCGTCTTGCTCTGCCTTCTGGAGCTGGACTAACAGGTGACAGACAGGTAATAAATGCCTACCTGGTTTTTCTGTGGGTTTCTAGGAATCTGAACTCCCAGTCCTCACACTGCTGGGCAAGCACTTTAGCTGTTTGGTCCCTCTCCAGCCTCAAAATTTGTTTATTACCTCATCAGTTAGTGGATATTTGAACAATGAATCTTTAATTAGAAATATTTTTTTTCTTCTGGGTTTAGATACTGAGCAGTAGAGTAGCTGGCTCATGTGCAAAGTTTTATTTAACTTTTTAAAAAATCCCCAAATTTCTCCAAAAATACTTGTTTTATAGTCCCAATAGCAACATATTAAGGTTACTTTTGCTACCAGTCAGTTCAGTACTTTAAATTATCTTTTTAAAAAATGAATGCTTTTTTTGTTGTGATAAGAAAAAACATAACTATCTTAACCAATTAAAAACTTAATTAATTTTTTTTGTTTGTTGAGATAGGGTTACTGTATATATCCTTGGCTGTCCTGGACTCACGTTGTAAACCAGGCTAGCCTTGAACTCACAGAGATCTGCCTGCCTCTGCCTCTCGAGTGCTGAGTTTAAAGGCATGTGCCACCACTCTCGGCTAAAAATTTAGTTTTTATTTCTTGCTCTGTGTGTTTATGATGTGTGTGAGGGGCATTCATGTGCCACAGTGCATTTGTGAAGATCAGGGGACAACACTGTGGAGTTGGTTCTCTCATACCTTTACATGAATTCTGGGAATGGAACTCAGATCTCTAGGCTTGTGCAATCTCTGAGCCTTTAGTAATTTTTTAGTCTTTTGGCTGTAGCTATTATGGGATATATAGTAATATAGAATTGTTTTAATTTGAATTTACCTAAGGTGTTGTCCAACATTTTTTTTTTTTTTTTGGTTTTTTGAGACAGGGTTTCTCTGTTTAACAGCTCTGGCTGTCCTGGACTCGCTTTGTAGACCAGGCTGGCCTCGAACTCGCAAAGATCCGCCTGCCTCTGCCTCCCAAGTGCTGGGATTAAAAGCGTGCACCACCACCGCCCGGCTCCAACATTTTTTTTTAATGTGTCCAGGGTTTGGAGTCATTGAAATTCTGTGTGAGTGTGCGCTAATCAACTTAAGTTGACCAAAATTTGTGTGTGTGCTCACATGCTAATCACTTTTTAGAAAATATTTATTTTATGTGTATGTATGTGCACCATGTGTATGCAGTACCCTCTGAGAAGGACATGGATCCCACAGAATTGGAGTCAGACAGTTGTTAGCTGTTGTGTAAGTGCTAGGAATCAAACCTGAGTCCTCTGGAAAAGCTACTAGTGCTCTTAAAATCTGAACCATCTCTCCATCCCCTGAACTTGTTAAATCACAAAAAGGCACAGATATTGGCAACTACCTATTTCCAAGAGGCAGTTCCTAGAACAACCAGTGTACAAGACCCAATAGTGGTTAGCCATGGGAGGACTTTATTATAAGAGATACTTTTGACAAAAAAGCCGTAAATATGTTTCTGTATTGTCTTTCATGGTTACCACATTAGAAAAGATGGCCTTTCTGCTGTTGTTCGCTCTTAGCGTCCTGTGGGCTTGCCTTATTTATCTCTTGAGCTGGAGATGAGTTTGAAAGATACCTTACAATATTTTTAGACACTTGTAGAATTTTTTTTTCTTTTGAGATGAGGTCTATGTTGTTCAAGCTGGCCTTAAACTGACTATTAGCTTAGTTTGACCTCAAACTCAGTCTTCCTGCCTCCATCTGGAGGGATTACAACAGGCCTAGGTCACCATGCCCAATAGTCATTATACAATTGGAATGGTGTTTTTACCTAAGTCATCTAAAGAACCTGAGAAAGAAGGTACTGTCTGCTTTGTGTTCTTTCTACTAGGCACTTTAAAGTGGAAGTAAAAAATAGCATGTAAACCTAGTAACTATTACATATGAAAAGAGTTGCTTCAGGTATTTTTGTCTTAAAAAACTAATTTGGTGAAGAAAGTTGTTTTAAACGTTTATAAGAAATAATTCAAAAGAAAGTTTTCTGTGTTTTTGTTATTTTCCTCAAATTGTTGCTATTACTGTGATGAAATGCTTTGACCAAAGCAACTTGGGGAGGAAAGGTTTTATTCAGCTTATCTTCCACATCACAGTTCATCATCAAAGGAAAACAGGACAGGAACTTAAGCTGGGCAGGAACCTGGAAGCAGGAACTGATGTAGAGTCCACTGAAAAGTGCTGCTTACTAACTTGCTCCTCATGGTGTTCTCAGCCTGATTTCCTATAGAACCCAGGACCACCAGCCTAGATGACATCACCTACAGTGATGGAGGCGTTTTCTTAATTCCTCCTCTCAGATGACTCTAGCTTGTGTCAAGTTGACATAAAACTATCCAGCACAGTTAGAAATATTTATTCTTATTGTCTGTAGAAGGAATTTTCTTGCTAACTACCTCTTCATGGATCTTTCTGAATGTCCTTCTTAATTTTATTAATCTCAGTACTTTATAGTAAAGGAGGAGGAGGAGGAAATTCTTAACTAAATCCAAATTTTCATCTTCTTTTGGGTTGTAGGTTGTTTATTTGACCAGAATTTAGATTCCTACAGCAGTGATATTTGTTGGTATAGCTTTGGGAAATATTATCATGCAGTGATTAAAGATTTCTTCGTTCTGAAACCAGACTGCTTGATTTTCAAACTGAGTTCTAGCATTTAATTGCCAAGTCCTCAGGCTTCATTCTTTTTATCATCATGAAGTCTTAGATGCAGTGCTGTTAGCTCTTGCTCACATCACTTCATAGAACAGACAGACTGTACTCCAAGATTTCCAGCAAAAGTTTTAGAGAATCTGTGCTGTTCATATTACCAGTGAACTCACCCATTATTATACTCCACTTGGCTTAGCCCTGAACTAGTGCTGAGGCCGGTGGAAATTTTGTGATTGTGGTAATATACCTGAAACTAAGAATATGATCAGGCTCAGCTGAGACTAAATGTAGCTGAGATTGGGCTGAGGACACAGAAATATCTAGGCATCTGTTATACATACCTTCTTAGAGTAGTTCTGATGAGTAAATTAATAGTAGATACTCAGATCTTAGAACCCCCCCAAACCCTCATTTCCCAGATTCCCCTCTCCCTGTATCCCTCCTTTCTTCCCTTTCCCATGTGTCTCTTTGTTGTTTGATTTTGGGGTTTTAGGATTTGACTGAGAAATGTCCTTCATAGGCTTAGGCATTTGAACACTTGGTGTCCAGGTGCTAATGGTGTTTGGGGAGACTTAAGAGGATGATGTAACATCTCTGGAGGCATCTCTGGAGGCAGGCTTTGAGAGTTTTAAAGTCCTGGTGCCCCTCTCTCTGCGTTGTGCTTGTTGTTAAAGAGGTCATGGTTCAGCTTCCTACCTGTTGCTTATTGCCATGCTTCCCTGCCATGATGGTCTTTTAATCCTCTGCAACAGTAAACACAAATAAATTCTCTTTTCCATACATAAATTTATGCCTTGTCATTGTATTTTATCAAAGCAACAGCAGAGTAACTACTACAGATTTGCTTTTTATTTTGTTTGTTTTGAGACATGCTGGCCTGGACCTTGTATTAATAATCCTTTTGCCATAGCCTTCTGAGTGTTGCCACCTCTCCCTCTTCCACAACACTGAGGTTACAAATGCATGCTGCCACATCCATCTTTTTACCTGGGTGGTAGGGATTGAACTGAGGTCCTTATGCTGGCACAACAGGCACTTTAGCAACTGAGTCATCTCCTGGCCCTCATATTTTCCTTTAAAGCTTTAGGAGAGCAGGGCATAGTGATCCATACTTATATTCAATATCATACAAGAGGCAGAGGCAAGAGGATTGCTGAAAATTTGAGGCCTGGCTGGTGTACATTGTGAATTCTAGGACATCCAGTGCTACATAGTAAGGCCCAGTTTCAAAATACAAAAAAAACAAAAAAACAAAAAAACAAAAACAAAAAACCAACCAAAAAGTATAATGGAACTTGCATTTCTCCTTTATCCTTCTCCTTTTTCTTTTCATGCTGGAGATGGATCCTAAGTCTTCACACATGTTAGGCAAGTACTCTACCTACTACTACATCCTTAGTCCTTGGCTGTTACCTTCTTGTGATATAATTACATTCATTGGTGTCCATATACTCAGTAGATTTTGAGTTATATAGGGGCATAACTTCTAATTGGTTTACTGCTGGTGTCTGTCTCAAGAAGATAGTCACTAAATAATGAATGAAAAAAGTAACTATTGAAATGCATTACATGTGTGAATGAAATTCTCAAACTATAAAAAAATTAAGAAATGAAAAATATTTTAATGAAATTGAAAAAGTTCAAGCCGGGCGTGGTGGCGCACGCCTTTAATCCCAGCACTCGGGAGGCAGAGGCAGGCGGATCTCTGTGAGTTCGAGGCCAGCCTGGTCTACAAAGTGAGTCCAGGACAGCCAGGGCTACACTGAGAAACCCTGTCTCGAAAAACAAAAAAAAAACAAAAAAAAAATTGAAAAAGCTCTAATTAACTTAAAATTATTTGCTTGATAATATTTAATAAATAAGCAAGTTTTTCTTTGATATTTGCTAATTTAAATAAAATTTTCATTATTTTTCTTTTTTTTAAGATTTTAGGGATGGCCCCATTTCCCAGAATAAATTAATATACTTTCTATTATACCCCTCATAATAGAGTAGTATAATTGTGTATTTACTGATATCATCCCTGACACTGAGTATTGCTGACTGAACGAATTCATGAACTAGTGGTCTCTTGTAATTTAGAGTTTAAAAACACAAGAGGTTTTGACAAACATTTTTTCCTACCTGTTTGAGTAGTCTAGACCCTTAGACCTTGTATTATTGTCAAGTGAACCTATTAGGGAGCCGAAGCAACAGTTTAACCTAGCTTTGGAAGGACACCTCCAGAACTCCCGGGACCTGTTTCCTTGTACACACACTGTCTAATACGGAGTGTCCTTTGACACAGTAGCATTCTATTCCAAGCCATTCCAAATGTGGTTGGCTTCGTCATATGCTTCTCCTATCTCTCTAATGTAGTGGTTGGAGTGACAGGGATAGAATTAAAATTTGTAGATGGGATAATGAACTCAGTTTATACAAGTGACGCAGTATTTGGAGGATGGGACTTTGAGGTTTGTTGGCCTGATTTTTAAAGATTTCCATTTATATCAGGAAAATGTAGCTTATGAAGTTAATGAAGTGAATCAAATGCAGCCCCACAAGATGGATTTGGTACTAGTTTTCATTCTACTTTTATACTTGCTTGACAGTCTGATAGTTATAGAATTCTGGAGCGAAGGGCTACAGAGATGGTTCAGTAGTAAAGTGCCAGTCACACAATCATGAGGATCTGAGTTGGCGTACACCCAACACCCATCTGAAAACCTGGGCTCAGTGACACTTGTAATACCGTCATTGGGGAGATGGTGACATGAAGGTCCCTGGGGGTAGTGGAACCAGTGAGCTTCAAGTTTAAAGACTTTATCTCAAAAAATAAGGTTTAGCTCCGTTGAGGAAGACACCCAGCACCAACTTCTGGCCACCACATACAGACACGTGAACACATACACCACATAACACACACACACACACACACACACACACACACACCTCTAATTAGAAATCATTTTAGCTTGGAAATTCAAAGACATTACTCTGTTGTCTTATGGCTTCCAATATTGTAGGTGAGAAATCACAAAAGATACAGGATTTTCTTGAAATTTCCTTTTGATAATTCAGAATAATCTAACTTGGGTTTTGTTTGGGGATTTTTACCAATTAATATGCTGATATTCTTTCAGTCTGGAGGCATTTAATTCTAGGGAATGTTCTTACATAATTTTCATAATTCCATCATATTTTTTGGACTTTGTTAGTAAGTATTTTTGTTTGTTTGCTTTTGGTGACAGGGTTTTTCTGTGTAGCCTTGACCGCCCTACACTTACTGTGTAGATCAGGCTGGCCTCTGCCTCTGCCTTCCGAGTGCTGGAGTTAAAGGCCTGCACCACCACTGCCTGAACTTTTTCCCAATTTCTATGAGATCAGCTTTATATTGTACTTTTAGGATATTTCATAAATATTGTTTTATAGTAAATTATGCAAGTATGTTTTAATTTCAACATTTTATTTAATTTCCAAGGGCCTGCTTTTACAAGCCTTTAATGACCTTGAGTGTGTTTGACATTTTATAAAGTAAATACACATCTGTGTGAAGACTGAGGCTAAAACAGGATGAAGAAGACAAGTTAAACTTAACAGTAGACAGCCACCAGCCATGATTTTCTTTTTATTTAGTTTGCTAATGTTGCTAAACCATGCCTGAAAATTCGAAGAGAGGAGTGGTAGTGTAGGTAGATTGAGCCACTCCCCATACAGTTTACTTAAACTTGTTTAATTCCTTTTATTTTGCAGTGCTGGGGATTGATGTCTTTAATATAGAGTAGATAGGCACTGTACCATTGAGCTATACCCCTAGCCCAATGTGTGAACATTTTGATAAATTCAGTCTTTTTAAGTTATATTGGACATGGTAACACCTATTATCTCAGGAGCCCCTGTCTCCAGAGGAAAGCTGAAACAGAGTTGTAATTTAAATCTTCCACAACAGTATGCTATTAATATCTATTAATCTATTAATAGCATACACAGTAGTGTGGAATACTTAAAAACGTGTTTTCAAGATACATTAGCGTAAGTTCTGAAAGATTAGAAACAAAGGGTTAAGAAAAGATAACTAAACAGCAAAAAGAAAGCTGATATAGCTTTAGTTGCGGCATATAAAACGGAACTTAAAACAAAAAAAATTACTTATGGTAAATACAGCTTTATTTGCTTGTCAGTTTATAACATGTTTTAAAACTATACAAACAGCCTGGTGTGGTGGTCCATGTCCTAATCACAGCACTCCCAGCATTCTGGAGGCAGAGGAAAGATGATCCCTGAGTTCCAGAACTGCCAGGGCTACAAAGAGAGAGTTTATCTAAAAACAAAAGAACCAAAATAAATAAAATAGAAACACATAACACAAGAATGGATAAAATGACATGTCTATTATTATGATCGGTGATTTTCACATGTTTCTCCTACCCTGCCCCTTCCCCATTCCTGCCCCCCCCCAAAAAAAAAGATGCTTAGGTAAATAATCACAGTTTTAAATGATATTTTCTACAGGTAAAAGGTAAGATATTGTTAACATTTAAGTTTTAACTTATTTTTAGTATATCGGGGATGGGATATGTGCACATGAGTACAGGTGCCTATGCAGGTGGCCGAGGAGTGTAGAAGCTGGAGCTCCAGTTACAGGTACTTGTTAGCTGTTTAATGTGGGTACTGGGAACCAAATTCAGGTCTCTTGGAGAGCAGTATGTGCTTTGAACTGCTGAGCCATCTCTCCAGCCTCTGTTGTTAGTATTTGTAATATTCATTTAGTACATATGTGCCAGGCAAAATTTTAAGGATCGTAGATAGTTGTATTTATTCATTTACTACTCAAGACAACTAAACAAATAGTCTCATTTGTAGGTGAGGGAGCTCATCAGAAGCATCCAGAAATTAGGTCATTTTCTCAGTGCCTAGCACAGTGGTTCTTAACCTTCTAATGCTATGACCCTCATGTGTTCCTCATGTTGTGATGACCCCCAACCATAAAATTATTTTCATTGCTACTTTATAACTGTAATTTTGCTGCTGTTATGAATTGTAATGTAAATATCTGTGTTTTCCAATGGTCTTAGACAACCTCTGTCATTCTACCCCCTAAAAGGTTCACCACCCACAAGTTGAGAACTGCTGGCCTAACAGATAACAGGAGGGGAGCAAGGGGCTGGAGAAGAGAAAGGGGAGGGTGGGGGGGGAAGGGCAGGGGAGGGGACGGGAGGGGAGGGGGAAAACACAAGGACACACATACCATGGGTGAAACATGAGTTGTCCTTTCTGAAATGCCTGCTGGAGTTTAATCCCTATTTTGGCATATTATAAGGATAGAAATTTAGCCTAACTGTGGTTTTAGAGGTGTGGACTTAAGAAGGTGATTAGGATGTTAGATAAGATCACCAGACTGGAGGATACATGATTAAACATTAGTAACTTTATAAGAGAAAGAAAAGATCAAAGGAGATACACATGTGTACTCCCTTGTTCCTTGCCCTGCACTGCCTTGGGACTCTGCCCACAAGAACCTATCAGTACCTGAACTGTGAACTTAAATAAGCCTTTTTAGAGCTTACCAGGTTAGTGATATTAACAACAGGGAAAAGAACCAATTAGAATATAGGTCATAAAATTTGATTGGTTTTAAGTGCCAAGTTTGAGTGTTTGTTGGTTGAACCTATGGCAAGTAATTAAACTTCTGTGCCTCTGTTTTGTAATCTGTTAAGTGAAATAATACTTCATCAATTTGTTAGAAGGATTTAATTTGTCTAACGTTCTTTCAGCAATGCCTGGCATATTGAACTATATGTTATTGTTATTTATTAAAGGAAAAAGACTACATAATTAGTCAGTTGGTAAAGATTTAATACTCAGCTTTTGTTGCAAAAAGAAAAAAGCTTAAAAAAATCTTGTAGCAAATTTAGAAGGATTTTTTTTTTAAAACATGGAATAGAGAGGAGTTGAAGGTAGGAAAAAGTGGTAGAAATGGTGCAAGTACAATGTACTTGTGTATGAAATCTTCAAATTAGAAAATATATAAGAAAACTAATATATTATCTATTTGTATTCAGATTAAGTTACATACATATTGCTAATTCTCAACTCCTACTGTAGAGAAATTTTAATTCAGAACATGGCTGCTCTGGCAAGAGATCATATCAAAGACCTTCTAGGTCTGTGTGATCCAGCTGGATTACAGACATGCCTTTAATCCCAGGAGACAGAGACAAGCAGATCTCTGAGTCCAAGTTTCAGGTAAAGAAAGCTTAGATACAGGCGTGGTGGTATGCGCCTTTAATCCCAGCACCTAGGAGACAGAGGCATGCAGATCTCTGAGTTTTAGTCTGTGCTGTTCAGTCAGTTTGGTTGAGTCAGTGAATTGAGAGGCAGTACAGTGAGGAGTGTTGATTTTGTGGCAGTTCAGTTGGTGGAGTTCACAGGAAGTTTTACAGAGACAGGTTGAAGAGAGAACAAGATAGACACAGGTAAAGACAGAATGAACCAGAGAATGAGAAGGAGCCAGAAGATAATAACAGATTGCTAGAGTTAGTTTGAGGCCAAGCAGAGCAATTCAGTCTGAAGCTTAGAGAAGCCAATTTTAATCAGTTGGCTTGGAGAGGAGTTTGAGCCACAGCAGCTGAGTTGAACCAGCCAATGAGATTTCAGAAAGGGCTAAAAAGGGTGAGCTTATTCATCAGTAAGTCACAGAGGCTGAAAACATTCTAGGCCTAGATAAGATTGTGCAGAGGCTAGAAGCTTCCAGGACTAGGCTTAGGTTAGCAGATGGAGTCAATAAGCCTCTGAGACGACAGGTGAATATACATCAGGTGACTAAAAGTTACTTTTACATTCTATTAATTGTTTTAAAACCATCAGGGAAACATTGAAAAATTTTGATTCCTTGGCCCGCCTTCAGACCAGCTACACCAGCTGGAGTTTAGAATCATTGGACAAGTAAAAAGATCTGGAAGGGTTGCTCAGTGGGTAAAAGAGCATGCTTCCAAGCCTGACCACCGTAGTTCAACCTCAGGGCACACATGAAAGGAGAAAACTAACTCCTGCATGCTGTCAGCTGATCTCACATACTACATACACACATAAAATAAATGGAGTTTTAAAAATTAATAGAAAATAAGGTGGGAAACAAAGATGGTGCCATAAGCTAGGTACTACAGCACTGTTAGGTTCAATGATGAGAGGTCCCACCTCACCCCCCCAAAGAAAAAGGAGGAGAAAAGGACTAAGCATTATAACTCTTTGACTTCCTTTTGAAATAATGGTAAAACCCATGTTCTATTGAATTAGATCATGTTCCCCTTAAACTAGTTCTAGCTCTGGTTCTTTTTAAACTAAGATTTTTAGTGCTAATCTCCCTTTTAGTTAATTTAACTCCTGTGATGTATCTTTATTCTTACATTTAAAAAAATCTGTGTAATTGAAATAAAATATATTTAATAAAATGCACCCTTCTAAATACATAGTTTTTCGTGTCTTTTTATTTTTCATATTTTGTGCTTGTAGGTATTTGAGACCTTGCTTATCTCTGGAAACTACCTTTCTTAGAGCTAGCTAATACATATATATGAATATATATGGAGTTAAAAAAATATATATGTCTGTAATACAGCAAAAAAAAACCCTACCTTATAAGGAGTATGTCTTTCATGTACAACCAACCAAGTTCAAGGACAGCCTGGTCTACCTAGCTCAAGAAATTTTGTTTGAAAAACCAAAACCTCCAGATATGCAAATCAGATAACCCTTACTCCCCAGCTACTCCTTTTATCCTGGGCCTCTATCCTACTGTAATCACCCAGAGCCAGTTAATCACACAATTTAGGATCTTCAGCATACTCTGGAGACTACTGAAGTTACTCAACCTAGCCATCCTTGCCTTAGTCCATTCTCCCCCATGGAAGTCATTAAAGGACCTGGTCACTTTTCTCTATGTCTTACCTCCTAATCCACCCTGTCACTTCATTTGCCAAATGTGGAAAGTGATATACCTCTTATTTTTTGAAAATTCTTGAGTACAAACCCTTTCCTTCATTATAATTATTTCTGTGCCTGAATCTCCATTCTAACTTTACTTAATTGAAACAATTTCCCAGTAAAATTTAAAACAGTAGACATTGGGGCTTCAGAGATGGCTCAGTCAGTAAATTGCTTACCTCACAAACATGAAGACTGAGTTTGGTTCCCAGACCCATGTGAAAATGATTGGTACAGTGTTGCACTTGTATCTTCAGCACTGGAGAAGCAAGGATGGGAAGATGCATCTCTGAGTTGAATGGGTTGCCATTCTAATTGGTGATCTCCAGGCCAATGAGAGACCTTCCTGAGGACGACACTGAGGTTGTCTTCTAACCTACACACAGACACACACACACACACACACACACACACACACACACACACACACACTTGCTTTCATGCATACCAGCAAACACAAGTGCCTACACATGCACGTGAACAAGCACACACATATATACTTTAAAAATGTGTAACAACCACTGCTGTCATGACAGGATTGATTACCTTCAAAGCATTCAATTACTCCTTTGTTGTTCATAATCACTTTTGATTTTCCCTTCAGGAAAATCTCTGGTCTGCTTTCTCAGTCACTGTAGATTAATTTTACCTATTCTAAAACTTCATACAATAAAAATTTGTGTTTTCTTTGTGTGTTTCTTTTACTTTCTTCCTAATAGTTGTGAAAAATAATCTTTTCTGCACTTCATATACAAAAATTAATTCTTCCCGTTTATCCAGTACCATTTTTATTATATTTTAATATTTTCTTAGAGCTTTAAAGCTCTCTTATATTGATACATTGTAGTTTAGAGGGAGTTTTCTGGGGCTTTACAGAGGAAATAATAAAATCGTCAAGTTATATTTCTATACTTGAAGGTAGTATATGATTATGCACAATTTTAAAATGGAGAAATTAGCAGAATTTTACTCTAATAGTCAAAGCACAGTGCTCTATACATAAGATGTTTAGTAAATAAGAATGCTTGCTTTGGAACTTAACCTTAATTGTAAATAAACCTGAAAACTTTTAAATTCACCTGGTTCAGAGAGGGTCCAAAACAAGATCTTGAACCCAAAGGAACCTAATACCTAATGGCTGAGATTCTATGTATATTTTAAAAGAGTACAGAGTGCTTTTCATCCTGGAGTGAATCACTGTGGACCTCTTTACAAATCCTTCAGATTATCCTATCTGAATTCATCTCTGTCTTCTAGGGTAGTCTTTTGGGCATGTGACTGGTTTGGTTTGTAGGGCTCCAAGGTGGTTTTGAGGTACCACTCTAAAAACAGTCATGGGTTATATTTGCGTGTTTGCACATTTGACTTCTCAGTGGTTCTATAAAATAAGTAGTGTTAGGTCAGTTTTATGTATAAGGAAAGCAAAGTTAAGTACATTTAAGGCCTTTCTTCTACACGTGATATATATAGAAAAATTCATAAAATATTATTTAAACTTTGAAATATGTTTATAAATAGTACTAAATAAATACTGAGCTGTCACTCTGAGATATTATAAAAAAATAGTTGACCCAGTTAAAAGTTGTAGACAAATTGTGTTATATATGGTAGTGAGAGAGTAATGGTCCCATTTATTTTGGTAGCAGAGTCTGTGAAATAATCACAGAGGCATGCTATGCTGCTCATTGGAGCATTGTGTGAAGTTGTTTTCAATTTAAATTGTTTCTATGTCAGTAGTTAAGAGATGGATTAATTAAGTTATGTACATAGAATTTTTGTAATTAGATTGATTAAATAAGTTATATACGCACATCAGAACATTATATGATATGTCCTGGTAGAAATTTCATGAAAGTTGTTAATGTTATCTTACTTTTGTAAATGTGTGTATGATGACTTATATGAAGTTTAGTTGATTTTCAATTTTTTTGAAATTTAATTTTATTCAGTTTAAAACCTTATATATTGTAGAAGAAAATATCCAACTAATGAATTTATACTCAGTGGCCAGGTAACTACTACTCAGCTCAAGAAATAAAACATTGCCTTCCTTTCTAAAGTTCTTACCACGACCTCACTGTCCTTACTTACAACACTGGGCAGAAGTCTGCCTGACTTTGAGATTTGTACAAATGGACTCATATATGTACACTTCCTTGTCTAGCTTTTCCCCCCTTCCTCTACATGATGTTTTCATTTATCTACTTAGCCTGTATAGTCTAGTTCATATGCTTTAATTGATGTAGGACAGTATCTTTCAATGTCAGTGCTTTGGGCCTTTGGAAGCATAAATCTTTATTACAAGGCTCTTTCTGTACATTTTAACCTTACTAAGTTATCATCCCTGATGTCTTAGCCAATTGTCAGAACCAGAAATATCTACTCGCAAATGTCTGCTAGGGACACAGTCATTCCTAGTTAAGCACTGAGGTAATACAGTTTTCTCTTTTATGAATATGTCACAATGTCTTTACCTATATGATTATTGAATATTATTTTATTTTAGGATTACTTTCAGTTTAGGATTATAATTAATAACAATGCTATGAACATTTCAATGTAAGAGAGAAGATACATGTACCTATCTGTTGAAATATTTAGCTCAGATTCAATTTATAAATCATAAGTCAGGATTTTATCAGATTCTGCTACATTATTATTACTGTATTGCTGTTATTGTTTGAGACCAGTTCTTGCTGTATAGTCATATGGCTGGCCTGAAATTCAGTATCTAGATCAGGGTAGTCCAAACATGGGGAAGGCCCCTGCCTCTGCCTCCTGAGTATGCTACTATATACCTCGATCTTCTGCCATGTTATTTTACTAAGTGATTATGGTGATTTTCATCCAGCCATGTGGAGAGCTCAGTTTACTCCATATCCTTAGAAGACTTGAATTTGAATTCTGAGCTTTTAGAATTTGAGGTCTATTTAGAGTTTTACTCTCCCGAATTCCCATTTATGTGATGAATAGGTGATACCTTTTGCTGAATAAATACTCAGGCATGAGTGCTGGCCCTGGCTTTAACATCCTGTGATACTGTTGTCATATCATTCAGCTCTGCCAGTTAAATAATTTGCTACTCATCTTGGCCTTCTCTTTCCAGTGTGAGGAACAAGAAGATCTCTGTCCGTACCACCACGTCATGAGCTTATAGATAAGTCTATGTTTTCATGATGTTGGTGAGTTTCATACCTTAGCATAACTGTCAAAGCCAAAAAAGCCAGTAACTAAAATTTCAGAGGTTTACTGAAATTCTTTTCAAGCTTTGTCATTTGAATAAAACCTGATAATCATGTGGAATTTTTTTTAACTTTTATGTTATGATTTTTACATAGACATGCTTTGGTTACCCCTTAAATGATAAGCATGCTGAATATAGATATGCCTTTCCCATTTATTAAGGCATATATTACTTTCACTGTTCATCATTGTCATGAGGTCATTACTAATTGGTTACTGATGAGAAGAGATCCATGAATGTATATCAACTTTATATATATATATGTACTTATTGAGGTGAAATTCATACAATATGAAGTTTACTACTAAAAAGTAAACAGGTCAGTGCCATATGCTACATTCACAGTGTTCATTAACTGCCCTCTTACCTAGTTACAAAACATTTCTGTTATACCAAAGTAAAACTCTTAGTGCAGCACTGTGGCAACTACTGATCTCCATTCTCTCTCTGAATTTACCTATTTTGGATATTACATATACATGGAATCCTGTGACCTTTGGTTTTGACTTTCCTTCAACTGACTTTATATTTAGTGTTCATCCATGTTGAAGCATGCATCAGTATAGGTGAATGTTCTGTTATGTTCTGCATATACCCAGTCACTGGTAAATATTAGGATGACTTTCTTCTGTTTTTTGTGACTAGTGCTGTTATGAACATACATTTATTATGCTTTTATTAGAGTTGTGTGAGTGTTGCACATGGCCAGATGTATGGAGTTACTAATTATCACCAGCGATTGTGAACAATTCCAGTGCCCTAAATAAATCTCTGATGCCATCCCTCATCTTTTAAATAGATCCCTTGCCTACCTCTAACTGTTGTAACTGCTGGTCTCTTCTCTGACTTCATAGCAGCAGACATTAGGTATTTTGTCTAGTGTGGAGATTGAGTTTCCTTAAGTATTGCAGCATGTGTCTCAGAAGTTACATTTTTGGATTGGTGATAATGTTCTAAAACTAAGATATTCTTATGAATATTTACTGAATTCAAATTCTCCACATTAATTCAGAAAGTATATCCAACTAAAATTAGTGGCATAAAAATTTAAAACTTAACTAAAAAGCAGAAATAACTAGCAATAATACTATCTTCAGATATTTTACAAGTCCAGTATGAAATTGATATGATTAACTAATTAGGTTGGATATTTTTTAATGAATTATTTCTTATCCTTACTGTTTTCTTATATGTGTGTGAGATCCTTTGAGAGTTTACATTTTCTTTCTGCTAGAATCTTCAGTTGAATGAATGTCTTCACATGTTAACTTAAAATTTCAGGGGAAAGATTGCTTATCTTTCTGAAAACATAGCATGAACAATCAAATAACTGTTTGCAGGAAAACAGTCTCGTTGTCTTCTGGTACCAGTTGGTCTTACGTCTACTTGTGTGCTGTCTCCTATCTTATTTATAGTAGTTTGGAACTAGAAACACACAGTAATGTTTAATGCAACTTAGCTATGCATTAGATTCTTTATTCCTTGTTTTTGTTTTGTTGTTTTGTTTTTTTAACTTAGACATGAACTTTTGAGAAACTGAAAGTTTATATAGGTCAGATCCATTGTAGTTTTAATACAGAAATCATAGATCCTGCATGTAAATGTCCTTGTTTGTTCTGATATTGACAATATATGTGATATTATAAATTACAACTTAGTTGAAGGTAATTTGTGATTCTCAGAGGTTACTGAGAGAGAACTTGAGGAAATGTTTATTACTCACACGTTTGGCTTTATAAACTTTCCAGTCTCCTTCCTCAAGAAAAGTTCTTCTCTTAGAGGAATGATCAAATCCAATGGCTCTTCCTTAAAATATTCCTGATGTCTACTAAATTTTCTAGGGCTCCAAGAAATTTCAAGTGCTTAAAATCATACTGATAATTTTAGTTGTGTACCCATTCTTCTTGTCTTGGTGTTCAGTAGCTATTTAATTTTGCTTTCCTCCTTTAGATTGCAGAACTAGGTGTTGAGGCAGTCATTTTACATGAGGAAGTGACCTTTGTGATGTGCAGTGAGTACTTTTTTGTAGTAACAAAAACTATGTGAGTGTTAAGAAATAATCTTAACAGAACATAATAGAAAAATATAAAATGAGTTAAATGAAAATCTCTAAGATGCATGGTTTTCAAGTTAGTCTGCTCTTCAAAATCTTACCTCTAAGACTTGCTTGGTGGTGTTAGCACCAAGGAGACACCACATCTGGCATATCATCTTTATGCTGTTTGAAAAAAATGAAAGACTCTTTAATTTGTTTTTAAGAATGCAAAGGAGTGGTAGATCTTTATTAAAAACTGAGGTTTAGGAAAGGGTTTTGCTTGCTTTTACACTAAAATGATTTGGTTAAGTATTTACAGTTTTTACCTGAATGTAAACAGTTATAGCATAAATAGGAAAAAAAACATCATCCCAACACAATTACAACTAGAACAAAAGTTGCATTACATAAAGAAGGGAAAGTGCAATACTTTAAAATGATTTCTTAGAGCAGAGTACCTTCTAATGTTAGATTTTAAGAAATGATTTATAGTTATTACACTTTGCAGTTTATTAACATGGATTTTAAGTTGAGTGATTTAATATGAAATAATGATGAAGAGAAGGAAAATGAGAGACTGGAGGAAAAAAAGCTAATCTGGAAGAAAACCAGAAATCGCACACCTGAAAAAGGATAATACCTTTTTAATCTATCTGTTTGTTTAGACAGGGCTCCTTGGCTAACCTGGAACTCACAGACATTATTCTGCCTCTGCTTCCCAGTGCTGAGATTTAAAGGTCTGTGCACCACAGCGACTGAGAATATCTTTTAAAAATGTTTTACATAGCCCTACTGAAAAACCATGTTTGTAAAGCAGACTAAAATCTATTTTAATTACTCATGAAGACAACAGGAAATCTTTTGTTTAAAGCAAATTTTGTGTTTATTCAGAAGAGGTTTTAACATAGATTTAAATGACAGTGGTACTGAGAAAGGGTAGGGGAGAGAAGTCGGGTATGGGAGGATGAGGAGGAGGAAGGGAAGAAGTTATAGATAGGAAATCTTTTGAATTTCCTGTTCTTTTTAATAGCTTAAATTTCCAAACTACCATTAAGAATCAGTGTTGGGCCAAGTGTATATATGGATTAGTTATTGGGCATTTGCCTATGTGTTTAAGGATCTCTGAGATTAATTCCCAGTACCTCAAAATTAGTCAATTAAAAAGTTAGGCTTTTTTAATGACCATCCCAAATTTTTGGTTTTCCTTTACTATCTCATGTCCCTAGCTTATCTTTTGGCTAGATACATTTTCTCTGTGGAATCATATTAGAGAATTAAATTCTTATCTAGTTTCTCTATAAAATACTACTTTGGTATCCTTGTAACCCATGCTGCTTCTCAGATAAAAACATTTAAATTTTTAAATTAAAATATTATTAGTATGGTCATTTTATTCTATATGTGGGAGTGTTTTGCCTGCATATATATATATATATATTTTATATATATATATATATATGTCTGGGCACAACATGCCTGGTGCCATTGGAGGCCAAAAGAGGGTGTACAGATCCACTAAGAATGGAGTAACAGATGGGCGTGAGCCACCATGTAGGTGCTAGGAATTGAACCCAGATCTTCTAGAAGAGCAGCCAGTGCTTCTAGCCCTTGAACTACCTCTCCATCCCCTGTTTATAAATCCTTGATATAGAATACACATGGGATCATGAGGAAAACACATTGTATTGAAAATATGATACTGAAACATTACATTTATGATAAACTAGTATTACTGCATTCTGGTTAAATTAACAGACTTACTGTAGACATAATGAGCATGGTAGTTTCTAATATTAATGAGCATAAATAATTTTCTAGGTAATTGCATCTAATATCACAGTCAGTCAGTTTGTGGCAGAGAAGATTTAAATCCAAGTTCTGCTGATCCAGAGCCCATTCTTATGTTTCTGCCATGTTAGGTATGGGTAATCATTTTCAATCTCAGCATATTGTTTCTTCTTATTTTGTAGGTAAAAAGCCTGTTGTATTAGGCATTTGTGTTACATTGGTCATATTAGTACACACACATACAGAGACACCCTTTGATATTATTGAAGAACATGCTGATAAATATTAAAACATACCCCTACTGAAAACCATGTTTGTAAAACAAGCTAAAAATGTCTCTTTTGTGAACAAGCCAGATAATTTAACATGGTGATTTTATTGAAGTTTATAATTCCAAAGACAGGTTTGTGGTCTGTTTGTTTGTTTGCTTCCCTTTCTCCCTCTCTGCTTACTTCTCTCTGGAGGAACAGTCCTACTGAGCTAAAGTTTTATAAATAGTAACTCTACTACTGAGCTCCATCTGTATAAAGTCAGTATTTTCTGCTAGACTTGTCATCTTGGTGCTGTGATTAATAGGACTTACTTTCCATTTGCTGTTTAGCAGTGTAGATAGTTTCTAAGAGTTTGTGTATGGGCACACAGAAATTGAAAAGAACTTTTTCCATTTTCTTGTTTACGAAGTAAATGTGAATTCCTTATAGGTGTTGAACTATTGAAGAGCTGTGTTTTAGCTATGGTTGCATGAACGAGCCCTGTACTCAGGGTTACTCTTACTGAGTGAAAAAACCATACATAAAGTGACGCCTAGAAAGGAGGTGAAGCCTAGTTAGAGGACACAAATAAGAGGGGTGTGTCTTTGTGGGTATCTACTGCCTCTCTTTTCCCCCCCATTACCCTTTCTTTCCTCTTCTTTTTTTTCCTTCCCCTCCCCCTTTCTCTCTCTCTCCTTTACCTTTTTCCTCTTTCCTTCTCTCCTCCCTCTTCTTCCCTTTTCCTCTCCCCTCTCCGCTTTCCTTCTTTTTCCCCCATTTTCTTTCCCCTCTTGTCTCTCTTTTTTTACTTAGCTTTCACCTGCTTTTCATTTTTCTTATTTCATGAAGTAAAGAATCACCTCCTCCACTCTTGTACAAAAATCAACAGAAAATACTAAGCATCATAGACATTTGCTTAGATGCACCATAGATCTGCACAAGCTGCCAATTCTTGTAAATTAAGGTAGGGCTTAATTTACAAGAATGTTTAGATTGGTTTTCTCTTTGTCATACATTTTGTAATAGAAGAGATGAAAGAAAAGTACCAATTTGCTTTTGTGAAATCCCACTCTCAAGTGAAATAAAAAAGTTACTTGCAAAACTGTAGAAATGGATACATTAAGCCTTTTGCAAAAATAGGTTTTTGTCATCAGCATGAGACTAGGTTTTTGTCATTGGCATGAAACTCTGTAAAGTCTAATGTCCCATGGTTCTGTTTCTAGGATTACACCTTTTTGCATGGCAGCATGCAGAGGCTTTTGAGTTAAGTTCATTCTTGTTATGTCACCTGACAGTCTTGTGGTTTTAGATGAGTATGGTTCATTGCTATTATTAACCTGGCTTGGCAGTTGTACATAATTGGGAGTTTTTAGGGATTTTGCAAAGTGGAACTGCTTAAGAGAAATAGGATGCCAGCAATATACAGCTTAACCCAAGATGCTATTTTATAATATGGTAACAAAAAATCACCCTGTATCTAGTTATAAACTTGGTGGTGCATTTGCTTTAAAATGCATGGAGAGTAAAATTTAAATGCCGGATTATTAGATCATTTATTTTATGAGAAGTTGTGGTAATAATTTTGATTATTTGAAGAATTTACTTTTTATTTTGTTGGAGACAGGCTTACTGTGTAGTCCTGGTAAGCGTGAAACTAATCATGTAGCTCAGGCTGTCGTCAAATTCTTAATCCTCTCATGTTCACTTTAACAGCACATATACTAAAATTGGAAAGATATAGAGAAAAGATTAGTGTGGCCCTGCACAAGGATGACTTGCCAATTTATGAAGTGTCCTATATTTTTTCTTATTGGGACTAGCTACAGCTGGAGTCAAAGGTTAAAAACAATATGGTATCCATATGCCCTTCTGTTTCATTCTGATAGACAAAAGCTGCTCATTGTGTGAGAAACGAATGAACTAAATGGATTAGTTATACTGGTGACCTTTCTGTTTTACTTATAATTGGTAACAAAGAGTATTGACATTCTTGAGAGAGCCAGGCTTAAATAATAGATTATTTAGGATTTGAAATTTAAACCTACAAGTGCTTCTCCCTCCCCATCTTTGTGGAATTGATCACGTTTCATTTGGTTAGTGCATTATTTTTATAGTATGGAAGAGTAAAGATATTTAGAAATTTTGGTGATGATGGAGAATTTTGATAAATCCTGATGTTGACCTAACAGAATTTGGTAAATATGTTTTTATATATGTTATGAATTTTGTAATTCTGGGACACAATATTGAAGTGACTATTGATTGAAAAAAATCTAATCATTTAAAAATTATTTGTAGGTGAATTTTGACTCATTTTGGTTAATGTTAACAATGGTAGGTAAAATGCATCTATTGGAGTAAGTCATGATGCTTTGTAAATGAATTAATTTATGTACCAAGTTTTTAAATTCCATACCAAGTTTTGGTCCGACAAAACTCTTTTCTTTTTGAAAAATGAATTGAATTCAATAGCCCTTTTCTTGTTTTTGAATCTCTAATATGAGTTCAAAGATTACAAGGATAACTCAATGAGTATGTTCTGTTAGTTTGGTACAATGTTTTAAAAAACCTTCCTCTCATATTAGGAGGACTGTCAGAAAGAGAATAAACTCTAGTAAATATGTAAGGCATAGTTTTAGAAGTGTCTGACTTTAGTGTTTTGGTTTTCACTTAACTATATTGCAAATTTTAATATCATTGTAGGATAAAAACGTCAGGATGTTCCCCTCTCCCCAGTATGAAAACCACTTGGTTTTTAGAGGAAAATATTTTCATTTAATTCTTGATCTACTTAAAAGTAACTACTTTCACAAATAATTTTCATTGCTAAATAATGAAATGGTATACTCATGTCATTTATTCAAAGTTATGTGTTTTTTACTAGTTGGTGAAATTGTTTTTTCATTGAGAAAGTATTTATTGAAGATTCATTCTGTGTCATCTTTTACAATATGTCATATAATGAAGTGTTGGATAATATTGATAAAATAGATTATTTGTGGAACTTGAACCTAGTGAGCTCAGAAGTTTCAAACTGTAAAAGCTAGGATGTATGATCAGATCAGATGTTCTTAACTTTGCCAAACTCAACATGTTAAATTGTTCTTAACAATTAAAAAAAAAAAAAAGAATGTCAATGTCCAAGGCCTAGGTCTATCTAGATTTTGGTATTTATCCAGACTGCTTTTCTTAAGATTATCTGTAGAAGGTAATAAGTTAGTATTTTTGTTGAGCCAAGTCTATTTTCAAGTGATATGTTTAAGGTACTACTTTATATGGAAGTTAAATCCATGCTATAGAAATTGCCCTAAAAGGCTTAAAATGCCATCTTAGGAAAAAAAAAGCCAGTTCTGTCCTTAATATATCTAGGAAATCTGGTTGTCCATGCTTTAACACAGACCTATTAATATGTACCCTTAACTGGTAACTAGTTGTGTGGAATTGTTCCTTGGCTACATTTGGGAAGGTAATAAAATTACTTACTGTGCTCCATTTGCAATTTAACATCTGCCCTATGGCAGGCAGGGATTTATTTGTGATAAATGAATGACAAAGGGTATTGGGGTATCAACAATGTTTTTTGAGCAGGTTAGCATTTAATGACCATTGTATGCAAAAACAACAAAAAATCATTGTTAAAAACATGTCTTAATTGTCTCTGCTTCAGCCTCTTGAATGATGAGATATAGGCTTGCATCACCTTTCTGATCTTGACAAATTCTTGAGAATTTTTTAGACAGGTGTATCTAAAATATGTAATTTGTAAATATTATAAATTAGTTCTAGATGTATGAGGGTCTTAATGATTTTCTGCTACTCATTGCTTTCCTTTCTCATTATGTCTGTACAGGAACACTGCTATTTGGAAAGTCATGTGTCTTTATGTATATAATATATGAATGTATTTATAAGTAAATTTAAATAAACACATTATATTAGTATATTGGTCACAATCCAATTATTTACATACCAAAAATTATTTTTTAATTTTATTGATATGGACCTGGGTTTATCTGATTTTAATTAAGTTTCTGTTGTATTCCTTATCTTTTTCATCTTACTTTGTATTTGTAGTACTTGGTATTTATGTCAGTGTGGTAGGGTTTCTACTGTTTATAAAATCAACTTTCTAAACATTTCTTCTGATGCTTTTGCTTCATTGTCTTCATTGTTTTCATTTTCGACATCATTGTCAGGGTCTTCTGAATCCCAGGCTGGCCTTGAACCCAGGGAAAATGACCTTTAATTCCAATCTTCCACCTCTGGAGTACTATGATTACAGGAATAGAATATGTTACTGGGGGTTATAAAGTGCTTCATACAAGCACTCAGCCAACTAAGATAGATAGTCCATTTGTTTGTTGATTTGTTTGTTTTTCTGAGACAAGATCTCAGTCTGTATTGCAGGCTGGCCTAGAACTTGTTATGCAGTCCACGTTGGCCTCAGACTCTGGGCAATCCACTTGTCTCCATCTCCTAAGTGCTGCAATTATAGGTGTGAGCTACTATACCCTGCTAAACATTTCATTGATGTTTCTATATTCTAGGAATTGGATTATCGTGCATTTTATTTGTTCAGCCTAGCGTAGAATCTGACAGTGAAAACTTTCCAGTGAGTGTGGTAGAGTTTCTAAACTGATAATCAGGCTAATAACCACTGCTTTGCTAAAGAACTTAGGAGGTCTGACCACTAGTGGGGCCAAGAATCTTTCTCTTTAAAAAGTCTTTGTCAACAGTAAAAAGGAATGGGGCTATGGAAAGACTTAAAAAAAAAAAAAAGAGTACATAGTAGAAGAAAGAGATCATTAAGCTACACTCTCAGAAAACTATTTGATTTCTGAAACTTATCTGGAGAAATAAGTTTTTTTATTATGAAATTGGCTTTCTCAACAAGTTCAGGGGCTAGAGAGATAGAAACAATTATTGGCTGAGTATTTATCCTAATTATTAGCTAGCTGAATCTGCTTTTCCTGACACTTTCTTGTTCTGACCCTAAATTCCATATCCTTAGTCATATTATTTCATATTAATGGGTTGATCTTTGGAGATATTTCTTCTATACTATGTTCTAATATGTTTTAAATATAATTAATCAGACATCCTTTTGACATTTTTTTTTTTAGCAAATTTTTGATATCTTCAGATTTCAGAATTTACACCAACTTCCATTACAGTAAAGAGGGTTGGGAGCAGCAGGGACAGTATTTGGGCAATCAGAGGAAACCACTGACATTTAGCATCCTGTCCTTCAGTCAGGGCCCTCTGGCCACATTTCCTCAGCTAGTGAAGTCCAGATCTCTCCTTTTTTGCTGTCACTTCTGTTATCTTTTGTTTGTTTGTTTGTTTTGTTATCATTTAAAAATCAGTTCTCATTTTGTAGCCCAGACTGGCTTCAAACTTGTGATTTAACGGGGCCTTCAGTCTAATTGTACCTTTACACCTTAGTCAGTCAGTCTGTCTGTCTGTCTTTCTTTCTTTCTTTTCTTTTCTTTCTTTTTTAATTTTTAATTTTTTTATTTTTCAAGTCAGGCTTTCTTTGTGTAGCCCTGGCTGTCCTGGACTCACTCTGTAGACCATGCTGGCCTTGAACTCACAGAGATCCCCCTGCCTCTGCCTCCCAACTGCTGGGATTAAAGGCGTGCACCACCAGGCCCAACATACCTTTGCTTTCTAAGGGGTAGCACTTTTCCCTATTTTGATAATTTTTATTAATCTCTTATATCTTAAGTCCTATACCTTAGTTCAGACAACCCATCTCATATGTACTTCTGAAAATGTGTACTTTTCAGATAAAACAGAAATGATCAAATTTAACTATTTTTTTTCCTTCAACCTTGCACATCCATCTGTAGTAATTTTCATTTGTAGGTCATTTTTTCTTTCTTTTTTTTAAAAAATAAATTTATTTATTTGTTGCTTCAGGTTACATCTCCATCATATTGTCCTCTTTCCCCCCTTCTCAGCCCCACCCTCCCACCCTCTACCCCCCAACCCTTCCATCCCACTCCTCTGGAGTGAAGTGTCCCTACATAACAGTCCCTCGCCCCAGTTCAGAAGTCATATGAGGGCCTCATAAAATATATTCTTCAGTTCATCAGGGACCTTCCTTGCTTAGGATGCTCTGTAATAACTTTTCCGCAACAATGAGTTTGCCTGTTTCTCTAGCTACATTTAAGTTCTTTTTCTGTTCCTTCCCTTAATTTAGAAATATAAACCTTAGATATGTTTGTTTCCCTTCTATACGTTCCTGCACATCTCATATCTGATTACCTTTGTCTTTTAAGAGAAAAGCTTCATAATCTTATCTCTTCTGACTGCCTAGAGTGACCATAGATCTTGGTTCGAGACAATCTCAATTTCTTCCTGACTACATAGGTTACCCTTTAGTTCGTTCAGAATCATGTAGTTTTAATGGTCAGTTGTATCACCATCGTTCTCATGTCATCATCTTTCAGTTATCTGCTTAGAATCTTCAATACTTGCTGCCCTTATTCTCAGTCATTTCTCCTTGTTGTTACTTGACTATCCCCTCTTTCCACCAAATGGCTCAATTGGTCTTTATAAAGTTTAGCCTTCCTGCAA
Organism: Lophiomys imhausi; assembly: GCA_907164525.1. Classification (NCBI taxonomy): domain Eukaryota; kingdom Metazoa; phylum Chordata; class Mammalia; order Rodentia; family Muridae; genus Lophiomys; species Lophiomys imhausi. The sequence continues at coordinate 4,977,284 of CAJQZJ010032020.1, forward strand.
CATTTGGTTCTGTGCACTGCTTCCTTGGCTTTTGTAAGCATTATGAGTTTTTTCTTTCTCTCTGATGGTCTCTCTGTACTGATCTTCTTCACCACTCCCTTAGCACTTTGACTATTATGTGCCTTTATCTCTTCTCCTAGCCTCATATTTCACTCTTTTCTAATTTAATCTCCAGTGTTCATTGTTTCAACTATATTCTTGCAGTTTTCTGTTCCCTCTTCAGGGTCTCCTTTTTTTCCCTCATTTATCTTTTTTTCTCATTTATCTATCAAAATCCTTCTTTACCTTGTCTCTGCCTGATTCAAATTCAAGCACCCTGAGAGCTTTCTAGAAAGAAAAGTCAGCTGAGCAGTTTGTGGCCTATCATATTCTCATAATTGTCAGCATGTGTAGGCTTACAGTGTTGCTCCAAAGTCTTACTGTTCCTAATCAACATAATTTTCTCCCAGCAAGTACCTTGCTCCTTTTTACTCTTTCCAGTCTAATGCAAGAGTTACTTTTTATTCTGAACTTGATACTAGACAAAGGCTGAGAAGCCAGTTCTTGAGCTAATTCTTTAAACAGTATTCACTTCACCGCTTCCTCAAAGGCCTGCAATTTCTTCACTTCAGACTGCATCAGAGTGTAAACATGCTTACATATTTCCTTTCTTAGTAAGAAAATACCCATCACTCTAAGTTCCCAACTCCTTTCTTTTCTTGACAGCTGACTATTTTTCTTCAGTCCTGTGAAATCTGACTTCTGTTCTCTTGCTTTACAGTTCTCCTTGCCATGGTCACCAGTGATGTCTTCAAAGCTGATGAATGCTTCTAGTTACTGCTGTTATGCTCCTTTAGAACATTTCTGTTGGTTACATGAAACCACGTCTTGACTTTTCCACCTATGTTGGTGTGTTCTGTCATACATTTTTTTAGTACCTTCTTGTATAATGCAAGCCAGTTTGTCTTAAGGATAGATAGACATCTGCTTTAGCTTGATGTGTTGTGTCAAATTTTCATCAGTTTCTGGCAGAGACATTACTCTTTTAAATTGTGACACTTAATACACAAATAAAGGTCCAAAAAAAACCCCAGAAAACAAATACAGTATGTTTTCCTTTCCAAATATGTGTTGTGAAGTAAAAAATATACTTCAGCACTATCTTGATGAGACATAGTTACTGCCCTGATCGACCTGGTGTGTACTTTCTGGTGTACTTTAATGTTTCCTTGTTCTTTGAAGTAACCACTCTCCAAACTTGAGGACTATCAACATCCCTCCTCTTCCCTTTACTTTCTCTTGTCTACTTCTCCCTCCCCTTCATTTACTGAGTACACTGAAGGAAGGTAGTGCAGGGACTAGATTACTACCAGTAACTACTTTTTGTTCTTTTTCTATAATTTTAAATATTAGACACGTGTTCTTAAACTAAATCTTGCCAGGTTTTAACTTTTATTTAAGTGAAAATGCAGTAGCTTTTTGTGTGCCTATTTCACTCACAGTGTATTCCTATTTTGACCTCCAGCAAAACTGTTCCTATTCTTATACTTCAGTGTTGAAAAAAATAAGTTAAAATATGAATTAACCTTGTATCATCTCTCCATGAGACCAATATATTTTTATTAGTAATTTGTGCTTATATATATAGTTAGTAAGTTAACCCTTTATATAAATTGACTGTATCTTAAAAGTTGATAATAGCCTATTTTTTTAAAAAAAATTGTCTTTTTACTTTTAATCTAAAAATCATGCCTCTGTAACTTTAAAGCCTTGAACCATAAGTGGCATTTTATATAAAGATCAGATGCTGTAATAATACAGCTTCTGGGTCTGTTAGATAAGATTTGATTTATAAGAATGTTTGTGGAATATTTATTAAAGTAACTCAAATGGAACCTTTTTTTTTTCCAAGTTGGCCCTTGCCAGAATTTGACCCAAGCCAGATTCGACTGATTGTATATCAAGACTGTGAAAGACGAGGGAGAAACGTATTATTTGACTCCAGTGTTAAGAGAAAAAGTGAGGACACATCAGTATCGGTGAGCATCATTGTTCATTTGTTTGAAATTTAATCTTGGGTATTTTAGCAACTCAAGAAAGAATTACTATAATTTCAATATGGTAACTTTGTCAGTCTAAAACATCTTTAGCCTGTTTAAAATTCAGAGTCCTAAATTTGAGATTCCTCCCCCCCCCTTTTATTGAAAACAAACTTTTTTCTCATATATCTTGATTACAACATCTTCTACTCCTTTAAGTTCCTCCTCACCTCCCCTCCCATCTGGATCCATCTCTTTCTGTCTACCATTAGAAAAGAACAAGCTTCTAAGAGATAATTATAATATAATAAGATTAAACAACAACTAACACATTGGAATAGGACAAAACAAACAAACAGAAGGAAAAGAGCCTAAGGAAAGGCACAAGAAACATAGATGCGGAGACCCACTTGATCTCACACTCAGGAATCCCATAAAAACATTAGCCTGGAAGCCATAATATATACACAAAGAACCTGTAGAGAAAGAGGAGAGAGAATATACATAAAATATATAATAAAAAAAGATTTAAAAAGTTTTAAGCCCTGACATGACATTATGAGACAGGAACCTCGAACGATACCACTGAGTTTATTTTTCTGTTAGCTATCTACTGCTGGCCATGCAGCCTATCCTTAAGATAGGCTGTTTGTTTCCCCAGTGAGACTCCCTTGAAGAAAACTGAATTTTCATTTGCAAGTGGTTATCAATTGGGGAGAGTTTCTGGATTAGGAATGGAGGCATGTGTCCACTTTGCTTTTCAGTTTTAGGACCCCGACTGGTGCAGATCCATATAGGCCCTATGCATGCTGTCTCAGTCTCTGTGAGTTCAATGTTTATTGATCCGTTTTCTTAGAGTGCTTTCTTTTCTTAGTGTCCTCCATTCCCTCTGGCTTTTACACTTTTTCCACCACCTCTTCTGGAAGGTTCGCTGAACTCTGAGGGGAGGGGTTTGATGGGGACATCCATTTGTGGCTGAATGTTCCAAGGTCTCTCACTCTGCATAATGTCTGGCTGCGGGTCTCTGTATTTGTTCCCAACTGCTGCAGGAGGAAGCTTCTCTGATGATGGCTGAGCTAGGCACTGATCTATGAGTATAGCAGAATGTCATTTGGAGTCATTTTACTGCTGCATTCTTTTAGTAGTAGTATTTGGTTTTACTCTAGGTCCCTAAGCTATCTAGTTTCAGGTTCTTGGTCACTCAAGCAATTTTGGGCATGGGTAGTATGAAAACCTAATATAGTAGAAGCTTCCTAAAATATGTTTATATGGGGGAGACAGAGCCCCAACTAGACATCTCTTATCACCAAATGAAGCTTCCAGTAGTAGGAATGGGTTACATCTCATTGAATTGTTGGCCAAAAGGGTCCCACAGGAATCCCCAAACAATCCAGGCTGCTGTCAGGACTATAGGTTGCTCTCCACAAACTGATGGCAAGGCCCCATTGTTGAAGATAACACCTATACAACTCATTGAACATGGAGAAGTAGAGCTGGTGCCTACATAGAGCCTTCACCCCTATGTGCTAGTGTCTTTAGTACAGAATGGTATTCTGCATGCTATCAAAAGAGAAATGTAGCCGGGCGGTGGTGGCGCACGCCTTTAATCCCAGCACTTGGGAGGCAGAGGTAGGCGGATCTTTGCGAGTTCGAGACCAGCCTGGTCTACAAAGCGAGTCCAGGACAGCCAGAGCTGTTAAACAGAGAAACCCTGTCTCGAAAAACCAAAAAAAAAAAAGAGAGAAATGTAAACACTAACCCTGCTACAAACCCTTGATCTACAGTGGTGTCTTGTCTTCAAGATAAGCTAGAGCAATGGTGGCACAAAGTTTGTGAGAGTAACCAACAAATATCTGATTTACTTTAAGGCCCACTCCGTGAGATTTTTTTTTTTAAAAGGCAGCACTTGTATTACTTGTCACCAATTTAGCCAAAAACTGTTTTGTCTGACATTTATTCCCTTATATCAGCGGTTCTCAATAATTTTATGGTTGGAGGTCACTACAACATGAGGAACTGTATTAAAGAGTCACAACATTAAGAAAGTTATTATTATAAACATGACCTAAGAACTACTGGGAGCCTTAGAGAGAATCTGGTTAGACTTCTCATTGAGCAGTCAGGGAAAGTGAGACCTAGCAAAGGGAGCATACTTATCTGAAACTATAAAGCAAATTAAGTCTGCAGTTTTGATAGCATACTTTCCCCTACTCTAAAGTGGAGGCAAGAACCTATATCTGTTCTGTTAATCTCTACTGCTGTATTTTAAAATACATTTTTACTAGTTTAGAAGCAATCTAGTTTAGAAGCAATAGGATATTTACTTGGTTGGCCAAGAGAGCCTGGTGTTGGCTACTGCCATTACATTGTAAGACATAAAAACAATATTCCCTGGGCCTAGAATGGGTTTCTCCCTTTCCTTAGGTTGCCACCTCTACCAACATTCTAATAAGCTGAAAACAATACTTTAGGGAAACTTTTTCCTATCAGTTGAACTTTTTATTGCAAAATGCTTTTTTTTTGGGGGGAATTGGGTTCATTTGAGGTTTTAGCCTTCTCAAAAAACTTGAATATGTCTGTCCTGGTGTGTTGTATTGGCATCTATTACAATAGCATATAATAGGTATTCATCTCTTTTTTTGATTGCTAAGTTTTACAGTATTCCACCTAATCATCAAGAATTTTCAACCTCCTGGAGATTATGCTTTGTTTAGATTGTTTATCCTTTCTCTTACACTTTGTAATTTTATGCAAAAGAGCATATTACCCAAGGGTTTATAAAATACTCAGTAAGCACTTCGAGATTTAGAAGTCCATGCCCTCTAGGTTTCCACAATTAGTTATTAGGGCAGGTAGATAGTGAACAAATAGATATACACATAATTCTAAATTGTGGAAGCACTGTGAAGAAAGCTTACGGAGTACTTAATAAGATGCCAACAGGAAAGAACCAAGTTTCCATCAAGGTGAATGACAATCTTAAAAGTAAAATAAAAACAGAAATGTGAAGAAATAGCGGTACCAGCTCATGAAAAGTCTGCAGAGTGATTTGTGAGTTTGATAAATTAAGGAATTAAAAGAACCCCACCTTGACAGTGGGAGGGGAAAAGGGGGTAGGTGGATGTGAGGATGGAACTGGGAGGAGAAAAGGGAGGGATCTACAATAAAGCTGTAAATTGATTCAATAAATTAATTAATAGGAAAAAACTCCCCCTTGACTGGGATGATAGCAAATAATATGCAAACAAATTGGAGATGAAGCTAGGCAGATATGAAGCAGGGACATAATATGCAGGGCTTTCTGGGTCTCTGGGTTAGGTGTTTGGACCATATCCTAAGTACAGAGGGAAATCCTGAAGATCCAAACTTGAACTTCGTAGAGTAGTTGGATATGGTGACGGGAAAAATAAAATGTTTGATAAATCTACCGTTTTAGTTTGAATAACTAAGTGGTAAGATACCTTAAAGTCATAGAATTGGAAATAATCAAGACCTTTGAAATCTAAGGATAACTATAAATATGATCACGAGCCCTTCTTTGTATTTAGGCTATTATAAAGCTCAATAAAAGTTTGCTAAAGTTGACATATTAACATTAATTAATTAACAATACTCTTGCTCTTTTTGCCCAACATTTAATGAGGTTTTCCTTGTGTCTAGAAATGTTCTACATTACAGTGTTGGACACTTCTTGATTTATCTTGATTAATGTTGTTCATTGTGAGTTTATGCTGCAGTCTTATTTTGTTTGTTTCCTTTTTACCTTAACTTTCTCTGTATTTCTTGATTTATGCTGTTTTCAAATCCTATTGCCCATCTTTTCTGGATTGATTCTTCATTATTATCCTGCTCATGTCTTTTTCTCAGACCTTTTTTCTTTGCCTGCATATATTCATAATCATTATCCAGTGTGAAAAAAATTTCTAAATTTGTTACATTTTATTTTATTGTGTGTGGAAGTCTGAGGATAACTTTTGGGAGTCACCCCTTCCATCATGTAGATTCTAGGAATGAGCAGCAGGCATTTATACTAATTGAGCCATCTTGTTTGACACTAACAAAATAGTGTTTAACTTTCTTTGTATGTGTGTTTGTTCAGGCTGACTAACAAAAACACTACAGACTACAAGGTCAGGATTGAGTGCTGGCATGTTGGGTTTTTATCAGGTTCTCTTTTCAATTGCAGACTGTTGACTTCTTGTAAGCTCACATGTAGGAAAGAGGGTAAGAGCCCTCTGAAATTGTTTCTTTATGGGTGCTGTTCTCATTTATGAGATACTCCTCCATTATGACCAAAGAACATTCCAAAGTCCATAACTCCTGATACCATCCCATCGGGGATTCATATTTTAACATTAATTTTGGGGAGACATGGTATTCATACCCCACAGTCCTTCTCTGTGTCTGTTCTTTATTACTTCTCAGTGCCTACTGATGTCTCTTTCTCTGTTAGGCTATCCTTGGTGTCTTTTTTGTGTTCTCTATCTCTTGTTAGTTTTTTCTTTCTAGTGGTCTTTCCATGGAGTGTCTTGGTTTCTTCTCTATTTCTGGATGTTCCAATAGTAATCTGTCTGTTGGCCGTCTTCTTCCCCTCAATACCCTCTCTTATCTCCCTCCCACTTCCACTGATTTCCATTCTCTTCCCAGTTAGTTTTCCTACTCTCATAATTTTTGTTTTGTGACCTGCATGAGAGATTATTTGATTTATAGGAGCATAGGCACTTTACCAGCAACTATACTACTGAAAAAAAAAATCTATTCCTGCACCAGCTACCATTAAGTGCCTGTAGATCCTATGACAAGATGTTGCCAGGCCTAGTCTTGTGCAGATAATTATAGCTTCTGTGAGTTTAAGAATACTGTGACCATATCCTGTTCAGAAGATAGTGTTTCTGCAACATTCTACTCCAACCTTTGGCTCTTACATTTTTTTCCACCCTCTCTTTTGTAATGTTTCCCAAGTCTTGGAGGGGATGACATAGACACCCCTTATATGACAGAGTATTCCAGCAGCCACTTATTCTCAGCATTTACCAGTTTCAAATTTCTGCATTAATTGCTGCCACTGCAAAAAGATGCTTTATTTTTCCCCTTGAGATAGGGTTTCTCTGTATAGCCCTAACTGTCCTAGAACTCACTCTGTAGACCAGGCTGGCCTCAAACTCTGGGATCTTTCCTATCTTTGCCTCCTGAGTGCTGAGATTAAAGGTATGTACCAAACAGCTGGCTTGAAAAGATACTTTTCTCAACAAAGCTGATAGTTACACTACTCTGTGGATATAAACACAAATATTTAAAAAGTGGTTTGATGACATGTTCATTTAGCAAAACAAAAGTAGGTTCCCAGCTAGAGCCAAACCTTTTGGGGCATGGGTTTGTGACCAGATTTATAGTACTAACCATGAATTCTCTTCGGTAGAACAGGCCTCAAATCTAATCAGAAAGCAGTTGGTTATCTCTTTAACCTTTATGTCACTGTCAAAGTGAGTACATATTGCCCAGCAGGTCAGTATTATAGCATTCTGGGTTCAATGCTGAGTAATACTACTTTCCTCCACAGTGGCCTGTACAGCACCTTCTGCAATATGAAAACTAGCCATCAGGGAGGAAGTTTTCAGGTCAATTTTAAATAGATTTCTCCATGTCTTGCAACCAAAGTATGTTGTATCTTCAGTAATAGGGTCTTACCATCTAAGTGTGGTTGGCAACCAAGAACAATGGCAATAGCTTATATTGCTTTGGAGGCCTCTAGGGCCTTTCTTACCAAAACTCACAGGGTGGTGTCCCATGCCTGGTACTGAAATCTTCATTTGATAACCCCTGTGTTAGCATTGTCCATCAATGTTGTGTTCAAACAACTCCTTTAAATTTTTTTTTTAGTTCTTTGAGAGTTTCATACAATATATTTTGATCATATTCATATCCACTTTCCCAACTCTTCCCAGATCAGTCCCTCTCTGTATGTACTCAACTTTGTGTTGCTTAAAAAAAAAAAAAAAATCCTTCAATACCAATTTGTGCTTCCCAAATATTCTTAGATGTGTAGTCTACTGTGTCATGGTCAACTTGTTAGGGCCTGGGCTACACTCTCAGAGAAAACTGTCTCTCCCCCTGCCAGCAGCTAACAACTGCCAACAACAACTCTACAGCTAGGAGTGCTATTGTGTGCCCAACTCACCTATCCATTCTGAGATTTATTCTGGCTTGGGCTTGCACAGGTTTTGTACATCCTGCTGTGGCCACTTGTGAGTGCATATGTGTTGCTGCCCTGCTGTGTCCAGAAGATAAAGTTTCCTTTTAGTCATCTGTACCTCCGGCTCTTACTCTTTTCTACCTCTCTACTGCAGTGATCCCTGAATGTTAGGAAGTGCAGTGTATATGTTCCCTTTAGAGCTAAACATTCTCTTACTCTCTGCATATTGGTCAGTTGTGAATCATTGTGTTAATCACCATCTATTGCAAAAGAAGTTTCTCAGGTAAGGGTTGATCTATAGTATAATGATAAATCATTAAGAGTCAGTTTAATAGTATGTTCATATAGCAGTATAATAGTAGTTGGTTCTCTCCCCCACCCCCCCATCTATGACCTGTTGAGCCATAGGTTTTTTTTTTTTTTTTTTTTTTTTTTTTTTTTTTTTTTTTTTTTTTTGGTTTTTCGAGACAGGGTTTCTCTGTATAACAGCTCTGGCTGTCCTAGACTCACTTTGTAGACCAGGCTGGCCTCGAACTCACAGAGATCCGCCTACCTCTGCCTCCCAAGTGCTGGGATTAAAGGCGTGCGCCACCAACGCCCGGCTGAGCCATAGGTTTTTAACTTGGTGATGATGCCAGGTATGGGTTTTATCTTGTGGAGTAAGACTTAAATCTAACCAGAAAGTGGTTGGTTACTTCCATGATGTTCATGCCACTTTTACACCAGTGTGTATCTCTTTTTAGACCAGTCAGTCATTCTTGTCACAGGATTCATAGCTGGGAATGATTGATGATTAACTTTTCTCCTCTAGTAGCTTGTGTAGTACTTTCCAGTAATATGAAAGCTAGATAATAGGGCTGAAGTTTTCAGGTCTGTACCAGCTTATTTGACTATGTTCTATGACTTTGGATGCATTGTTTTCAGCAATAGAATATTTTTGTGATGTTCTGGAATGTAACAAAGACCAGTGGCAATAGCCTGTAATGTTTTGAGATTATAGAACCTCACTGGAAACAACTACAAAAGGAGAAACCCAATGGGCTTTTTATTTAAGCTTCTGATGTCTAGTAGGAGCATTGTTGCCTTGTTACAGCATAGCTCTATTGTGTGTTTCTGTGTGTTTCTGTGTGTGTGTGTGTGTGTGTGTGTGTATGTGTGTGTGTGCTTTAGGAAGCTTCTATAATACTAGAATTCTACATGTCTTTTTTGAAAGGTCTTTAGTGTTACTTATTCCTGACTCCAGTTTAACTCTTTCTGTTCCATCATTCACTTTAAACTCTTTATATCAGTGTGTTCTATCTCCCCTTCTTTGTCCTGTCATTAAATAACTTCCTCCAGAATTGTAACACAGCAATTTCCTGGCCTTTATGGATATTCCAAATGAAGATTAAAAGCTAATATCCACAAATGAGAGGAAAAATGTTTGTCTTTCTGGGTTTGGGTTACCTCATTCAGAATGATTTCTTTCCAGCTCCATCCATTTTTCTGGTATATATATATATATATATATATATATATATATATATATATATATATATATATATATATAGCTGTGGTTGTTTATCGACCTGCACATACACATACTTTCAAGTTCTATTTAAAGAATGTAGGGGCAATGAGAATCCAATATAGTGAACATATCTAGCATCTAAATGATTTTTTAAGTTCTTTTATTCACTGAAGTGAGCCAGATCTTGGAGAAATCATTTGTCTGTGGACAGGGACAAGAAGAGGAAGAAATGAGCTTGGGATTTCTTTTTTAGTGGGGGCAGCTTGAGATGGTTGATACACAGTATAGCACTTAAGTACTTTGGTTGACTGATGAAAAGGTGCTTTGTAGTATGAGGTAAGTAAAACCAACTGAGTTTTGTTTGTAATTACATAACAGGCTTAGGAGCTGTTACAGCTTTGGAGGAAGTTATTTAATATCTCATTGCTTCAAGTTTTTTTCTGTGCAAAATGGAGTATTTTAATAGTTATCTTTCACACTGAATATTAAGGAAAATGTACATATTTAGTGGTTTTTTGTTTCTGTTTTTCAAGACAGGGTTTCTCTGTGTAGTCCTGGGTATCCTGGAACTCACTCTGTAGACCAGGCTGGCCTGGAACTCTGTTTTTTTATTTTGTTGGCAACATTTTATTAGTAAGTAATACAGTTTAATAAGATATAGCCAAGGATGTATTTGGTTGATATCCCTTAGAGGCCTACTCTTTTCTGAAGGGAAATGGAGGAGTGGATCTGGGAGAAAGAGAAGTTGGGGAGGGGCTGGAAAGAGTGAAGGGAGGGGAAACAGCAGTCAGGATGTAATGTATGAGAGAACAAAGAAAAAAAAGATATGCCCAAGTATACCAATACTAAATGGTATTAACAAGCATTCACATGAAATAATAAAATTAACATATCTAGTGAAGTCCTTGACTTTGATTATATTAGTTTGCTGCTTATAACTATATATCAGTAAATTTGTTTTCTAGACTATTATAAATATTATGATTTCTCTTCCCATTCCACAGATAAAAAACTAAGATTTCAAGACTTCAAACAACCTCTTTAGAGGATTTGAATTCATCATATCTATTCAAAAGCTCTAAAGCCCTTTTTCCTTTTACTTGAAGCCTTTGATTGTAGATGGAAGTTATCCATACCTTGTTTTAAAGTGCCTATGGTGATAATGCATCTATAAAATAGTTACTCTTTAGAAAATTGCAGTTTAAGGAAAAAAAAAGAAAATTGCAGTTTCACTCTGATTGTTTCTAAAAATCTGAAGTCTCATACATGGAAGAATGAGCGTACTTGAAAGTGATAAAGCATTGAAGTATGTTTTAGTGATGTCACAGAATTAAGTGGAGTGCAGCTTTGGTAGTCGTGAGCAACCTACGCTCCAAGGTTCAATGGGGATGGAGAAGAAAGGAAAAGGAATAAAGTAAAAGAAATGAGTTCTGGGTCAGGAAAGATGATTCCATAGTTGAAAGTACTTGCTGCTTTTGCAGAAGACTAGGGTTTTTGTTCCCAACACCCATGTTGCAGTTTACAGGCATCCTTAATTACAGTTCTAGGGAGTCCAACACACCTTCTAGCTTTATGGACACCAGGCACATACATGGTATATAAACATACATGCAGGCAAAACACAACTATATATGAAAGTACATCTTTTTTAAGAAAGAAAGAAGTGAGTCTTTCATCTAGTCCTACTTGGTAGCATAATAATCTAATCTTAAAATGTATTTTTATCTGTTCTTCACATGAATGCATTTAATTTTAGATGAGACATGGGACTGGGTTTATAGTCCAGTGGTAGAATACATGCCTAGCATGCACATGGTCCTGAGCTCAGGTCCAGAACTACCTTCTCCACACACAAAAAGTTAACAAATATATGTACCTATAATAAAATGTAAGTCTACTTTGCATGTCTCCTCTATCACAGATTACATATAGTTAATTTTTTCATAACAGTGATGTTTGTTAGCTTGTAGCATGTTATTGTTGTATTTAATTGAATTAGACATTTAAAACTTTCTCAGCTTTAATTCCTAATATAAGTTAACAAATAGATATAACTCCTAAAAAAAGTCCTTTGACACTCTCAATAATTTATAAGAGTATAAAGAAGTTTTGAAAGTCAGTAATTTGAAAATCACCATTATAGATTACTAAATCACAATTAATGAATATTGTTTTGGCCATATAATAAAAAAAAAATTCTGTAGTTTGATAATGTTGGTGAGAAAAAAATGTACTCCAAATAGTACTGGAGGAAATAGAGAAAAATATAATAGTATATAAAAGTTACATAATTTTTAGTTATCTTTGTTTTTTCCAAGTTTTTCAAACGTTGCTTCTAAGTTTATATATGCTAAAAAAATATATTGGGCCATATGTGGGAGTATCTTGTGTGTTTCAGAAGCTGTGTAATGATGCTCAGGTCAAGGTCTTTGGGAAATGCTGCCAGCTGAAGCCAGGAGGAGATAGTTCTTCCTCTTTGGATGGCTCTGTCACTTTATCTTCTGATGCAAAAGACCAGTATCCCACATACCAGGTAAGATCACTGATTTTATTCATATGCAAGTAATTTTTAGTCACCTTTCTAGGGACCAGGGTTATAATAGCAACTAGACTGTACCTTCTTGGTGCCTACATTGTGACTGTAGAGATGGATAAATTCATTAAACAAGTAAGTTTTAAGAATTTTGAAAACTGTTAAGTGGGGGAAATACAGAGGTCTACGGTATTGTTGGCAAATATTTTATCCATCTTTATCTCAATTCATATTATTGAGTACTCAGAATAATTAATTTTTGTACCTTTTCATTATTAAATAATAAAGTTAAATTATCAATACAGTTTGGCCATAATAGGAAATTAAAGTGTATTTACAAGGATTTAACACACATCTTTGTTTTTTTTTTACAAGTAACTGGATTTTTTTTTTTTTTTAGGATATAAGATTAAATAAATCAGCCATTACATAGGCTCTTGTATATAAACTTACTTCATGAAATAAGATCAACTTAGTTTCATACTAAGTTCATATCATCTGCTGTGAATTTATGTTATCCCAAGCTTATGCAAATCACATATACTTTGTATTTAGTAGTGCTAAAATAGAATCTTGGTGGTTCTGTTTGTAAGAGATGGTTGCATTTGGGTGGAAATTTATCCTTGTACTCCATTGATCAGGCAATCTATGTAAAAGGATTCTGAAGTTACTAAATCTTCATATTAGGAGGTAATTCTCAGTTACTCTCTGCCTTGCTCTTATTTTTCCTTCACCTTAAGCCCAATACCTCAACAAATGTCTAACACTAGTATGCCATATAGCACCTGTATAACTTAGAAATTTTGCATAATTTGAGAAGTTTTCTAATTTGTTAAATTGTATAAAATTTCCATATGTGTTTAAAAATAAATATTAGAAAACTGACCAAGATTGTAGAGATCCAGAAGGTAGTGATTATAATCTCATTTTATATCAAAATTCCACAGAATATACTTTTTAAAAACAAAAACATTTGGTTTAACTTGCTATGTTAGATAAAATATGATCTCTAGTAACTAGAACATTATCTTTGAATTACTTTCCAGGAGTATGTGGTGTGAGTAGATCCTTTAAAGAAAGCATTTAAATTAAAAGACACAATGATAACAGCACTTTTGCTAATTTTATATTTTATTCTTTAAATTTATTTATTTTATCAAGTTACATCCCAGTTGCAACCCCTTCCCTCCTCCCCACCTGGTCCCACCTTCCCACCCACTTCTCCCTCTTTCTCCTCACCTTCTCCTAAGATGAAGGGAGCTCCCACATATCAATCCACCTCGGTTCATCAGTCCTTTGAGGGCTAAGAGCTTCCTCTTGCTCTGGGGCCTGACTTGGCAGCCCAGCTAGGGTAAGGTATTCCACTAACAGGCAACAGAGTCCATGTCATGGGCCCCCCCACCTCCCACTTGCTAAGGGATCTGCATGAAGACCAAGCTGTCTATCATCTATATATGTGTAGGGGTCCTAGATCTAGTCTATATATGCTTTTGGGGGGGGGGAGTTGTTGTTTCAGTTTCTGTAAGCCTCTAGGGGCCTGCGTTGATTTATCTTCATGTGGTTCTGTTTATCTCCATGTGGTGATCTTGTCCCCTCCTGTCTCTCTCTTCCTCCTCCCTCTCTCCCAGAGCTCCACCTAATGTTAGGCTGTGTGTCTCAGCATCTGCTTTGATCCGCTGCTGGGTGGGGCCTCTCATAGGATAGTTATGCCAGGTTCCTGTCTTTTTGAGTCTGTGGGCTGTAGGATGGTTATCCTGTACTGTATGGCTAATATCCAGTTACAAGTGAGTACATGCCATTGTGTATCTTTCTGGCTCTGGGTTAGCTCACTCAGGATGAGCTCTTCTAGTTCTATCCATTTGCTTGCAAATTACGTGATTTCCTTATTTTTGATAGCTGAGTAGTATTCCATTGTGTAAATGTACCACAGGTTTTTTTTTTTAAATCTGTTCTTCAGTTGAAGGACATATGGGTTATTTCCAATTTCTGGCTATTATAAATAAAGCTGCTATGAACATAGTTGAACCGATGTCCTTGTGGTTTGGTGGAGAATCCTTTGGATACATGCCTAGGAGTAGTATGGCTGGGTCTTGAGATAGAGCTATTCCTAATTTTCTGAGATATCAGCAGACTGATTTCCAGAGTAGCTGTACAAGTTTGCATGATCTTTATTGTGGATTGATTCACATGAAAATATATAACAGTATCTGATATTCACATTAGCCATTTGGTGTATGTTATAGCAGACAAGAACTTTAATATCAAGCAAGTTACATGATTTTATTAGGTTGTCTCCATGGAATACTTAATTGATGCAATTGTTTAATAAAATAAGCACTGAGAAAGATAGCCTCAGTAACTACAACTGTAAATGAGGATTACTCACAGACTATGAATTATTTTCCTCACATGACCAGTCTGGAGTCCTGTGATACATGGGATTTGTTGACTTAAGGATGTCCTCAGGAAAAAGTCCAGGGTTCTCTTCTCTTTCAGTTTTATCAGATATAATGTGTTCTGTGGCCAAGGAATAGCAGCTCCATTTCTAGTGATTTGCATTGGAATTTCATTGACTAGTTCTTTAAAGTACATGTGAGTGAGTAGTCCTGAAAATTGTTACTCCAAAATTGCTACCATCAGGCCAATCTCATGTCAGTGCGTGAGAGTCTGAAATGGCATGCCTTTCAGTTGGGCACATTGATGCCTTGTAATACATTGGGCTTCAAAAATTAAGTAGAGAAGGTTGATAAGAATGGCTTAGCAGGTACAGGTACTTGCTGCTCAACCTGAGTTCCCTTCCCAGGACCCACATAGTAGAAGGAGGGAATTGAATCTCAAATGTTGTCCTATGACCTCTCCTTTTGTGCTATAGCATGATGTTATCCACACACAGCCATACACACACACACACACACACACACACACACACACACACACACAATAAATATATTTTTTAAGACAGAGTCTCACTATATAGCCTTGGCTAGTCTGGAACTCACTATATAGACTATATGGAGCTCAAACTCAGAGAGATGGTCTACCTCTGCCTCCTGAATGCTGGTATTAAAGGCAAGCACCACCAGCTAAATTTTTAAAAAATTAAGTAGAGAGTACTTTGTAGTTAGTGATGTTTGCCATAGTGTAATACTAACTAAATGTATTTTTTAATTTTTTAGTGTTAGAATTCTGATGATGACAATTAAGGAACAATATCAAGTTCTTTGAAGGAAAAATAAATTTCTAATATTTGAAGTAAATCTTTTCTTTATCTCCTGCGTGCTGGGATCAAAGACCACCATACCTAGCTTCAGTCTTTTTCTTAACTAAATTTTAGTATTTAATGTTTTGTTCATTCTTGACTATAGATGTGATATGATGCAGCAAATCTCAAGAGTTTATTCCAATTTCTTGACTGAAGCTTAATGCCTATTGATTAGTAACTTTTCATTTCCTCTTTGCCCAGGACCTGGTAAATACCAATTCTGTTCTTTGATTCCATGGATTTGACTATTTTAGATACCTCATATAAGTGGAAGTGTATGCAATGCTCATCTTTATGATTACCTTGTTCATGTAACATGCTGCCCTTAAGACTCATCTATGCAGGCCTGGAGAGATGGCTCCATTGTTAAGGGTACTTCCTACTCTTCCAGAGGACCCAGGTTTAATTCTTAACACTTAAATGTTGACTTACAACCATCTGCTAACTCCAATCACATGGAATCTCGTGCCCTCCTCTGGCCTCCAAGGGCACTAGACATTCATGTGGTACACAGATGTACATGCGTGCAAAACACACTTAAAAATAATAATAACTTTAAGATTTTTTAAAAAGATGTATTTATCTAGTACTCTAAAATGTGTCTCTCAGGCTAAAATATATTCCACTGTATGTATATATACCTCATTTTCTTTGTCCATTTTTTTCCCATTTAAGTCTTTAAGCCACCTTAATTAGTTTTTGTACATGTTATAAGAGTCTTTACTTTTTGCCTATTAATATCTAGCCTTCCTAGCAGAGTTTCTTTTTTTTTCTTTTACCTTTGTGCACAAATTTCACTTCACACATCCTGATCCCACTCATCTCCTACCTCCCCCTGAGACTTGCCCTCCACCCTTGCAACCTCTCCCCAACAGAGGAAGAAAAAAATCTCATTGTGGAAGCTCTAATGTGTCACAGTGTGTCCCACAATATTCCATTTTGTCCACACTTTTGCTTGCAGCTGTTACAATGATTCCTTGGCCTGGTACAAGCCTCTAACTTCTGCTACTTTGTCAGTGTTGGAATCTCACTGGGACTCCTCTCAAATGTCTTGTTGTTGCCCTGTGTCATGGAGATCTTATAGTTTTGGGTCTGTGGAACTGGGCTGTTCCTGCACCCAAGCAGTTCATCCATGGGGTAGATGTTGGAGTGGACCAATTCAAAGTCCTGGTTCTGAGCCTGCAACTACCACATCTAGGGGTAGCTCTACTGTGCTCCCTAGATGATGTACAGGGCCTGCTCTCCTGAATGCTGTAGCATTCGAGGTGCAGAAATAGCTCTCCTGCTCTTGTGACCCCATCAGGGCCAAATGGCAGGCACTGGTGGTGAGGGCAAAAGGCGGGGGAAGGGATCTCCCCTTTACCAACACCACTGCAAAACAGACAAAAGGCAGGGCTAGCTCTCCCTCACTCACACCCTTGGGGCCGCCTCACCCACATCCAGGGTCAGCTGTACTGTACTGCCCAGGTGGGGTGCAGGGTCCCCAGCACCATTTATTGCCGAGACTTTCCTTAGAAAAGAAAGTTGAATATCACTGGACTTATTTCTGGGTCTCTTGGTCCTATTCCATTGGTCTGTTTGTCTTTCTGTTAGTACCATACTGTTTTGATTACTGTAGATTTGTGATATATTTTGAAATCTAGATGTATGATAACTTCAGTTTTATCATTTTCTTTCAAGATAAATTTGGCTTTTTGTAATCTTTTTAATATTATTTTATAATGTTTTTCTGTTTATAGACAAGTATTATTAAGTCTATAGACTTTTTTAATTCATAAGAGTTATAAATTGCTCCATTTTTGTATGCTGCTTTGCATAATGCAAGTAGTAAAAATTATGCTGTCTATTCTACCCTTGTTGCCCAGTGGAGAAATGTTGTGTATATGTGTAAGACATGGTTCACATATTGATTTGGGACTAGCAAGATGGCTTAGTAGGTAAAGGCACTGATCACCAAACTTCACAGCCTAATTCAATCCTTAGGATGTGGTGGAATATAGGAGAGGACCAACTCCTGCAAATTGTCTTCTGACCTTCACTCACATGCAGTGTGCACATCCACTACATACACTCACACAAAGTACATGAGTAATTGTTTTAAAAAAAATTTTATTTGAACTTTAAATTTCTTTTTAGTAGCAAAATCCTAGAAGTGACCTAAATTTTCCTCAGTAATTGATCTGACCTGATGAAATATGGTATTTTTTTATGATTTTTTAATTTTTATTTTATGTGTATGAGTGTTTTGCCAACATTTATGTATGTGCATTATGCACTACACACATGCCTAGAAGGGAGGCCAGAAGAGTTCCTGAAACCGAAGTTACTGGTGGTTGTGAGCTTCCATGTGGGTTCTGGGAACCAAAGCCATGTCCTCTGCAAGAGCAGCAAGTGGCCTTAGCTACTGAGTCATCTCTCCAACCCTGAAGTATGGTATTTTTATGTAATCAAATATTGTACAATCCTTTTCCTTCCTTCTTACCTCCTTCCCTTTCTATCTCCTTCTTGCCCTCTCTCCTTCCTCTTTTCCTTCCTTAAGTGAGTCAGACCCTCCCGAAGTATCCAGCCTGCACTCACACTTGAGCTATTCCTGCCCTGTCCTCCCCGCTGTTGGGGTTATAGGTGTTACTACACCTGCCAATATCTGTACAGCTTTCAAAGGAGTGTCATGTCTGTTTAATGATATGGTTGGGTTTAATTTAAGAAACCACACGACGAAGAACAAATTGCAGAGCAGTTTGTATAATACAGAATTAAAATTATATAAAAACTGTAACACAGGTTTGTATTATAAAGAAAATTAATATTTAAAATCATTATAAGGCTTTTAATTCTTTGATTTCATTTATATTTTTTATTTTTATTCAGGGTTCTCGGTGCTCTTCTGATGCCAATATGCTTGGGGAGATGATGTTTGGTTCAGTTGCAATGAGCTACAAAGGATCCACCTTAAAAATTCATCAGATCCGGTGAGGGAGTTCTCATTTTAGACAGTCAACATTTTTGGTGATGAGAGGGTTTCTTAGATTTTTACTCAGAATGAGCATGTCAGATCCCAGCTTGCGATGTCCATGGTTTTAGAGCTGCTTCTCAGTATTGTAATGATGTCATAAAATCTCTGTAACTTACACAAAGTTTTATTTCTAACAAATCAAAAGTCATCATATTTTAGTTGTAATGTTTTTCTGACATTCTGTTTTCTTTTATAGCTCTCCTCCACAGCTCATGCTTAGCAAAGTTTTCACTGCACGGACGGGCAGTAGTATCTGTGGAAGTCTCAATACGTAAGTGATTATGGATGCATGAGGAGATTGATATTTAAGCTATGCAAGTATAAGCATTAAAAATGACTTTGAATTATAGTGCAAATGAAAGTCTATATCTTACCCAAGTTTGAAAGTTTATAGAGCCAGATTACACACTCTTTCTGAATATAATTGAACATACAGATGCGATTTCTTTTCCTGTAGTTTTCCACAAGGTATGTCTAGAAGCAGATGTTGAACGCATTTCCACCGTAGGCTCGTAGTGCACTGCTTCTCAGTCTTAGTTAGCATTCACACCCTTATATTCTTCAGTGTGCAGAGCCCTGCAGAGTGGAGTGGTCTCAGGGAGCCATATCACTGTTAAGTCAGAGTCATCCCCCACATGTATATAGTAGCTGCAGGAATGTCATAAGTTGTTTGTGCTCAAACTAGAATAAAAGTAGAAACACAGCTGGGCCTGCTGTGGGGGTAATAGGTTATATACCAGAACCCTAGTAAACAAAGTACTGAGTTAGAGCTTAAGGTTAGGTCAGTGGGACTTTGTAGGTGCCAAATCAGAGCACTGAGTAGCTTGAATTCTAGAGTAACTCAAAGTCTAACTGAGTGGGGAAGCACCTATTCCAGAGAAAAAGTTTTTGAGCCTTGAAAGACTTCTGTTTTGAGAGGCTTTATTATAGACGTTTCTTCTACCTATAGCTCATTTTTACCTTTGTTTTAGGAAAAAAAAGAAAAGGTAGATGCTTTTCAAAATATTGTGAATATTTTAAAAAATGATGTTGCCAAAATGCCAACTTTGAAAATTTAATACTGAGGTAGAAATGAAAAATCACTCCAGTCTTCCTGGGTTTTTTTTTCTAAATTTTAACTGATAATTCCTACAATTTATGGAAAAGATTTCATTTTCAGCCTGAAAGCACGGTATTTTTATTTTTGTTATTTTCAAAGATAATAAAAGAAGTAAGATACACCATTTTTATGTGTGATTGTTTAATTGTTGTTCCTGCTGCTCTCTTCACCTTCCTCCATTCCCTTCCTTATCTGCAATTCTTCATTTGACCATTCCCATCTTCAGATGTTTAGAAAATATTTTCAATCCAAATATGAGGGAAACCTTGTCTGTGATGTATATTAAGGTCAACAATTTATTTCTAAAGAAGGCACATGGTAAATTTTCTACTTTGTGGGCTGTATAGTATGCTGTTATTACAGTGTTAAAGCAGAGCCTTAAGCAACATATAAATGAATAAACCTGAACTGTCATCCTGTGAAACTTTATTTATAAAATGTACAGAAGTTGAATGTGGCCTTCAGGTGCAGCTTCCTAACCAATGGCTTAAGTGATTACATAGTTATCAC
This sequence comes from Lophiomys imhausi, assembly GCA_907164525.1. Classification (NCBI taxonomy): domain Eukaryota; kingdom Metazoa; phylum Chordata; class Mammalia; order Rodentia; family Muridae; genus Lophiomys; species Lophiomys imhausi. The sequence continues at coordinate 4,997,422 of CAJQZJ010032020.1, forward strand.
CGTAGTTTATACTTATACTTCTAATAGTAATAGCTTTAACTTAAAAAGAATTTAAATTTTTTTAACTAATATTTAAAATAATAAGTTTGTTTTTATTCCATTATATTTTGTTCATATTCAACCCCCTTATTATCCTCCCTACTCCCTGTTGTTCCCTTTACCTCAAATATTTCAAAAAGTTTTACAATTGAAATTTCATTGGGATGTAAAGAATTACCATTAAAAACATAAAATGTACTTGGAATTTGTTTGTTTTTTCTTTCCTCTGTAGATTGCAGGACAGTCTTGAATTCATCAATCAGGACAGCAATACATTAAAGGCTGATAGCAGCACAGTTATTAATGGATTGCTTGGAAATATAGGTAGGTGGTTTATTTTGATTTTATAAAGTTAAAAAATGTTAACAGCATAAAAGGATTTGAAGTCACTTGTTAGTTACATAGGTTACATGTATAACAACAGAGCTTCTAATGGTGGAAATCGGTTGTTTACATTTCACATGTGTGACCTTTATGTTATTTGGAAAGCTTTCTTTCTTTTAATAAGATTTTAATGCAATATTCATTTTGTAACTGAAAAAAGAATTTGTCTTCATTGTTATTTTTAATTTGGTGTATTTTTGAAAGACTGTGTATTTGATATTGAAAGCCATTACTAGCTCTCTGAAATATTTTATCTGGGGAAGACTATCCCTCCTGTCTTCTCTAACCTAAGAGTCATTTTAAAATGGTGCTCATTTTTGTAAGTTATGGTTCATAAGAACAGAGACTCAAATGATGATTCTTAAGAAGCTTATTAGAATAATAGCTTAATTTAGTTAATTATGGTTCATGATGGTTAATGCAATTTCTGGTCTAGTAAGCACAACTAAATTGTTGCTTGGTGATATTTCTGATGCATAATATCAGGCATTGGACAACAACCCTTATTTCGTAAAATCTTTCATTTAGATTTTCCTTTTGAGTTATGATTTCATTGTGTAGTTCAAGCTTCCTGGTACTTACTAAAGCCCATAGTAAATTTTGTGTTTTAAATTTATGATTATTCAAATGGGATGCTACTAAGCATCTGCTGTGGGTTACTCTTAGTGTTCTGCCTGTTTTATAGCCCATGCTGACTGCTAACTCACAATCCTGCTTTAGCCTCCCATGTGCAGGGATTGCAAATGTGTGACAACATGCTTGGCTGTGATTATTTTTTACAAATACCAGTTATATGTATTAGTGGAAAATATAGGGTTTTTTCCTCCCTACTTGAATGGTATTGTGCTCAATAAATATTATTTTGAATTTGTTTATTCAAATGAGATGCTATTAAGCATCTGCTGTGGGTTAGTCTTAGTGTCAGGCCTACTTTACAGTGTAGGTGAGCTTATAGAAAAAATTCTTTTAAACTCACTTGATTTTAATGAAGTAAAACTGCAACAACCACACCTTTAATACCATGCCTTTGGAGGAAGAGGCAGGCAGCTCTTTGAGTTAGAGGCCAGTCTGGTCTACAGAGCAAGTTCTAGGACAGCCAGGGCTACACAGAGAAAACCTGTCTCAAAAAACCAAAAAGAAAAGAAAGAATGAAAACAAAGAAATGTACTCTTAAAAATTTGTTATTTTAAAACTGCAAGTGCTTATTGAAAGTGGTTTATTTTAATAGTATAGATGAATTGATAGTTATAAAAGTAAGTTATACTAAGGAGTCTAGATGTATTTGATCTTTCTGTTCAAATGTAGAGGAGAAATATAATCCATTTAATCAAGATACAGGCTTCAAATAATGAATGGGCTTGCATTTCCATGTTCTTAACTGTGAATTAAAAATGATTGAGATCCTTTTCTGACTTTATGTTTCCAATTGACTAATCAAGTATTTTCTTAAACATCCTTAATATGACCAGCACTCTGGTAGATCCTGAAGAGGCAGTGGTAAGCCAACACAGTTTCTGCCTCAGTAGATTTGTAGTTAGTGAGCTTTAGATAAATAATAATACATTAGATAAATAATAATAATTAAATAAAAATAAATACTGTGGTATGCTATAGTGGATACAAGATTAAAATTATATGGCTGTGATTAAAATGTAAGCATGAATTCCATCTTGGAAAATTGTGGAAGGCTTCCTTGAGAATAGGACACCTAAACGTGAAGAATTACTTACATAGTTCCTGGAAAGAACTACCTTGGAAGAAGCAATAGTACATACTAGACCAAGGGATGTACCACCATAGAGCATGTAAATAAGTTCATGTGAGTAGAGCACACAGTAGACGTAAAGGAAATGAAAAGAAAGAATTGAGGGTAAGGCTGTATGGGAGTGTTTGGAGGAAGGAAAGGGAAGGGAAAAATGTTGTTAAAACAGTCTCAAAAATAAAAAAAAATGAGGAAGAAGAAGAAAAGAAAGAATTGAGCAAAAGCAAGATAGCAAAGGACACTGTGGGTCACAGCAACAGATTCACATTCATGCTGCTTTATGTAGTCAGATACCAGTGAGAATGTGCTAGTTCCTCACTCGATTTTTAAAGCAAGTGTGGTGACAGGATTAACCATACAAAAATTTAGTTACTGGAAATGACTCTGAGAAAGAAATGAGAGAGGTGGGAAAAAACAAAAGAACCATAGATTGTGATGTATTTCTGACTCCAAGTAAAGGAGAGAAGTGGAAGATGAAGTGTCAGTGCCCAGCCTGTAATATCTCTCTAGGGAGGAAGTTTATGAGTAAGACCTCATTGTCAGAAATGTCTCATGTCTCCCCAGATTAGGCCTGGACTGTGTATCCTCTGTATTTAATCACTGCCTGAGAGCATGTTGTGGGTAATATATATTATAGCCTTACACAGAAGTGCAATAGATTTTAAAGCACAATTGGAAGTCTTTTAGATACATTCCCAAGGCTTCAATAGAAAGTTGTTTAGAATCCAACAACATAATCAGAAGTGATTTATATGTGCAAAAAATGTGTAGTGAGAATGGATCTCAGTAAGCAGTTGGGATTAAAATGTCAAGAAAACCTCACCTCCTGTAGGTAAGTCATTAGAAAATGGAAGACCACACTGACCTCTAAAAAGGTTCTTAGGGACCTCCAGGTATCCTTCAACTACATTTTGAAAACTGACCAACTGTGGGAATAGATATATTATTGAAGAAACATGAGATTTGATTACATGTAGGTATTTCTGGAAAAAAGGAAGCCATTGAGAGTATGAAATTATAGATATGATAGTTGAGAGAAAGGTTTTTTGAGGGAGAGTGTTGGATTACACCATAGCTGACTTAGAATTAACTTAAGAAGATAAGAAGGAACTTCTCAGAATTCTTGATCAAGTTACTAGCATCATAAGATTTAAATGTTACCTGTTATTTTATTTTAGACAGGAAGTAGGGAAAGATAGGCAAGAATTTGAGTAACTTTTAGAGATAGGATGATAAGAAAAGGACAGTTTCAGTCTGGAAGCTCTATGTGTGTCCACGTCTGTGCCCATGTATACAGTCATATATGTAAGGGAATGTAGGTGAGGAAGGAGTTTAAAGACGTTAAATTTTGAAATAGCTAGGGAATGTTGAAGAAAGAGTTGACTATTGAGAAATGGAAGGGTTGCTGCATTATAATTATAGAAATTTCTGTTGCAGCAAAAAAAAAAAGCATCAGCAATTTGAGAAATACAGATGCTGTTTAAAGCAGAAGGCTGTCTGTCCTAGATGTACAACTCCTGCATAACATCTTAGACCAATGTTTCTCAACCTGTGGGTCACAACCACTTTGGGGGTCAAATGACCCTTTCACAGGGGTTGCATATCAGATATTTACATTATCATTCATAACAGTAGCAAAATTACAATTATGAAGTAGCAATGATAATTTGTGGTTAGGGGTCACTACAACATGAGGAACTGTTTTGAAGGGTCACAACATTAGGAAGGTTGAGAACCACTGACTTAGACTGTCACAATTGAATATAAGTCACAGTTCAACTGCTTGATTTCAGGATTTAACTCCCCCTCCCCCCGTGCTCTCGTGTACACACATACACTCACTCACTCACTTCTTTTGGAGAGATCTCTCTATGTAGCCCTGGCTGGCCTGGACCTCTCTATGTAGACCAGGATGGCTTCAAAAACATAGAGATCTGCTTGCTGGGATTAAAGGTGTGTGCCACCACTCCTGGCCTTTAAGCTCTTTTTGGGGGATGGTATTCAGGCTATCATTTCTTTGTGCTTGTGTGTGGTACTCTTGGGAATCTTGCTGTTGCAGGCTGTACTGTGTCTCCTGTTTTAATAGTGGTTAACTACAGCTCTAAAAAACATCAATTTCTTCTGTTATTTATCAGTGGACTAGTACAACAATTTTTGTGCTTGTCAGTAAAATTCCTTGATAGATTTACTATGTTCTTGTGTTAAGTACAGTAACATGGTCTTCTTACTGCATTTGCAGGAGAACATTGGAATCTTAAAAGCTGACTTTTGCCAGACTTTGGTGGTGCACACCTTTAATCCCAGCACTTGGGAGGCAGAGTCAGGTGGATTTCTGTGAGTTCAAGGCCAGCCTGGTCTACAGAGGGAGTTCCAGGACAACCAGTGCTACACAGAAAAATCTGTTGAAAGAAAGAAAGAAAAAAAGGAAGGAAAGGGAAAGGGAAGGAAAGAAGGAGAAGGAAGGAAGGAAGAATGAGTGGTCAAATATTTTATGTTAGAATTGAACATTTGAAATAGTTTTACCTTTTATAACAGAAGCTTATTTCTGCTGTTATAAATGGATTTATTCATAAACAGGCATGAAACTATTGTTTGACATAACCCATGACCAAAAGGAGAACTATACTTTTTCTAAAAGGGAAAATGGATTGAGTTGTTGTTGCTTTGGTTAAAAGACCCTGTGCTTTCTCTGTTGGTCTGCTGCCATGTTGCCTTACTTCACCTTATTTCCCGACGCAGTGTGGCTTCTCTAACGGCCTCTTTCATGTGTATTTTACATTTTTGCCATATAGGTCTTTCACAGTTCTGCAGCCCCAGGCGGGCATTCTCTGAGCAGGGTCCGCTCCGCCTGATCAGGAGTGCCTCTTTCTTTGCAGGTTTGCCATGTGCTGTGTGGGTAGACTAGTTGGTGTGCCCAAGTGGCTACAATCTCTAGTTAAGCTGTGGAAACAAGAGAGTGTAGAGAATGAAGCTGGGAGGTTGTGGTTAAGAAAGCATTGCTTACAAAGTAGAGGAACTTACTGCTTTCCACGGGCTATGTTCTTAAAGTTTTCACAAAGTGTGTTATCAATAAGGTTGATATTTTTATGAAATTTCACTTTATCATTCCTTCGGTATGTCATAATAATTTTAAACTTTAGATTATTAAAAGAAAAATTTAGTATGTAGTCAGCTTAGTAATTAGTTATACTGCCCTTTAGAAATTTTAATTTTTTGCTGTCTTGTTTCCATGGCTCTGTAGCTTTTGTATTGTAATTCACCAATTGCTGGAAATATCTGATCTTTATAATTGTTGCAAAATTTCTGATCTACACTCTTTCTTAAGGACAGCTTTTCTTGGAGCTAAGATTTAGATGAACAAGCACTGTTCTACTGTTATATAAAAGATGTGTGAGCATAATTACTCCTAACATTACATTGTTACAGAGTATGTGCCCTGCTTAACATTGGCAAGACCTAAGTCCTGTTGCACTTTTTCACACACGCTGATCTTGCATTATCATTTTCTAGTGGAAGTTATCAGTCCATAGATTTACTCACTATTGTTTATTATCAGTCTCCTCTACATGGGCCTCACTGGATTTGAATTTGAAGTCCTCCTGCCTCTGTCTCCTGAGTGAAGGAATTATGGATAATTTCACCATACTCTGCTATCCTACTTCTTGTTTTAATTAGAACTTATTTTAATGTAAGTGTTAGATATAAGCAATGCATATTTATCCTAAAATATTTGGAAAATATAAAACCAGTTTAAAAAAATAAGCTATCCTGCCAGCACTTATATTTACTTTTGTGTGTTTGTGTTATTTTTCCAGTGCCATGGGTCAAACTAGTTGGGGCCTTATATGTGCTCTAGGCCAGTGCTCTATCAATAATTTACATCCTTAGCCACCTATTTGTTTTTAAACAAAATTGATATCATACTATTTAAAAAAAGTTACCAAACATTTTATTACAGAGTTTCAAATTCTTATTTATTATGCTTGTGTTTAAACATTGTTACAGACATAATCAGAGGGAAATTCCATAGAGTTGTCACTTAGCCTCAGTAACTAACATTCAGTGTTCCATAGTATGGTTTTTTAAAAATAATAATAATATGGACATCTGTGTTTTTGAATATGTTCTTAAAATATGAAGTTTAGTCACTCCTGGATTCTATAGCTTGAATAGTTTTGAATCACATGGTAAATCTTCAGATAAATCTGAAAGCTTGTTCAACTGAGTAATAGCTCCTAGTGTTGGGTTGGTGCCATGCTATTGAAAAAGGAATGCATTGAGATGAAGCATGATCTAGTTTGCGATTTAAAAGGAGAAACATCACCTCAGTAATAATATATTTTATGACTGACCGTTTGTCTTTATTTGTAGTTCACAGTAACCCAATGGACATGCCGGGAAGAGAATTGAATGAGGACAGAGACAGTGGCATAGCACGCTCTGGTAATGTCAGGTTCACAGACTAACCCTCTTTTTTCTGAGATTGTTGTTAGCTGATGCTGATTTTATTTTTATCTCTGTTTTTATTGCCTAATTCTGGTTCTACTTTGTTCATATTGACATTTTACACAAGAGGATTGTAGAAAGGATAGAAGGAAATCTCTTAAATTCAATATTTTTGATGTTTTCTGTTAAGTGTATTTGGTGGGATGTGCCCTATAAAGCATGTTCAACCTGTGGCTTGATGGCCACATGTGATGACCAAGGATAGCTTCAAATGTGGCCTAATACAAAAATCAAAAATTTATTTAAAACATTATGGGCTATTTTTGCAGAGTTTTTGTTTGTTTGTTTAATATATTGTGTAATCTTGGGTAAGAGAACTTGCAGTGTCAAAAGGTTGAACACTCCTGATAGAAGATCATAGACCATCATCTTAAGGTTAGTCAGGCTAAGAAAAAAAAATTGCTTAGGGTTCTACTTGAAAAACCATAGTAGAAGAACCATATCAGCTTACCTCTGTCTGTTGTTAGCTAGTGTTGAAGTTATTAAATTGTTTCTTGCCCACAGAAACTTAGGGATTACAAATCAATATTATATATTTTTTTAAAGTATGGACTTCAGTGATATTTATTATGTCTAGGAAACATTTACTGGAACATGCTGGGTATGAAAGAAAGAAAAAAGAAAGAAGGGAGGGAGGAAGGAAGGAAGGAAGGAAGGAAGGAAGGAAGGCCAACCACAGTGTAGTGATAAAACAACAACAACAAAAAATATTGTCTGTGTGATATGTTCAGTGATAAATTTGTGCAAAGAGGCTCAGAAAAAAAGACACATAGCTTACCTGGGCAAGGGGCAAGTATCAGCAACACATTATAGAGAGTCAGGGCTTCTTGAGTTGTGTGTTAGGAAATAAGAGGAGTTAACCAGGCAAAGGCATTTTCAGTTAAAAATGAAAGTATATGTTGGGGCTCTAAACCATTAATAAAAAGAGTCCTCACCTTGGACTTGGAAGTCCTATTAGACACTGTAAACTTGATACTCGTGCTTCATGGCAGGCCTTGTCACAGTGTGTACCTACCTTTACTGTTATTGTGAGTCAATTTCAGTATGAATGCCAATTTTATCTTTATCCTGTGTTTTGATCCTTAGGTATGAATTACAATAACATGAACTTTCAAAGATAAAAAGATCAGATGCCTTAACTCTATATTCTCAAAGTGAATTAGTATAGAATATTTGTAATTAAGATTAAAAAAAAAAAACTCAGTTGCTTTTTATGGTTTTGTGGTTAAGAGCATATGTTGCTCTTACAAAGGACCCAAGTTTGGTTCCCAGAACCCAAGTCAGGTGGCTGACAACTGCCTGTAACTGCAGCTCTAGCGGATCTGAGCCTCTTGTTTTCTCTAGCACCTTCACTTTAATGACCACACTGTGACACAGGAGCACACACACACACATGCATAATTTAAAGTAATAAGCATAAAACTTTAAAACAAGAAAATATTAAACTTTACAGATAAAATTGTACTTATTTATTATGTACAGCATGATGTCTTGAAGCATTTATATGCTGTACAAGTAGAATCTACTGATATGTGTCTGCCCCTCAGAATGCTCCAGAGAATAATGTGTAGGGTCTGACGTAAAGACTTGTTAAAAGTGATAGGCTTGACATGTGTGCATGAGTGATCCATGAGTGCTGTAAAATACCCCTTTAAATGCCATACAAACACTTTCAAACCTTCTTTTTTATTAATACCCACCTGCAGTCAGTTCACATGGCATCAGGTTTCCTTTAAGAATAGTGAGGTTTCAGTCAAGTTAGTGGACATTAGGGGAGCTTAAGAAGTGATAGCTTGTTTCCAGTATCATATTTTTCCTGGGTTGTACAGTGCCAAAAATGATTGTCTGAGAGACCCTTGTAAATACAATATTAATACATGAGTTTCTCCTCTGAGGCTTTCCTCCAAATACATTTTTTAAACATTTATTATTTCTTCAAGTTACATCTCAATCATAGTCCCTCTCCCTCCTGTTCCCAGGTCCCACCTTCCTACCCTTTTACCCCTTATACTCCTATCTGCTTTTTTTTTAAATTTCGGATGTATTTTTCCCCCAGTAGCTCCCCCTTTTAGTCCAATAAAAGGTTCTTTTTCTTATAACAATAAATAAGAACAATTAGGCCACAATTATGAAAATTATAAGGTATGACATACATTCCCAATGTCTAGTCCATACATTTCTGGCAACTGATACTAATATTCTATTACCTATCTATCTCAATGAGTTTAAAGTTCTATACCGAACTCAGTTTCCATCCTAACTTGCATTACCAACTTAAAAACATCATCTTAGACCTAGAACATCCTTTACAACTTAAAACTTAACTGTGAGACTATAGCTATGTAGTCTTCAAACACATCAGAGACCTCAGAAGGATAAATATACAGGAAATGCAGAGCTAGCAGCTTCCAAAACTAAGAAATGACAGACAACTGGCTGCCTGGACAGTCCCCAATTTCAAATACATTTTAAAATAGAAATTTAGACAAATTGATGAAACAAAATAAAAGATTTGGTTCACTGTATTCAATCTTTTGAAAAGAAACTTATCATTCTGCTTAATCATTGATTAATAATTACACTTGTTCTTCTGATGTAACAGCGTCTCTGAGCAGCTTGCTCATCACCCCATTTCCTTCCCCAAATTCTTCACTTACCCGAAGCTGTGCCAGCAGCTACCAGCGACGTTGGCGACGCAGCCAAACAACAAGTTTGGAAAATGGGGTATTTCCTAGATGGTAAGTTGGAATTGAAGAAGATCGACTAATTCCTTAAACATAAGTTTATGTAAAGGTTTTAGAGCTTGAGACTTGTATTTGTGTATTTGAAGTCTGTAACTGAAGACTTTAAAAAATTTATTAATTTTTTAATTGTGGAAGACAGACAAAAGCAATTTTCTGTTTTAATCATTTTTATCATATATTGTAGTGACATGACACCAAGTACCTTCACACCGTCACTACTGTTTAAGTCCTGAACTTTTTCATCTTCCAAAACTAAAAGCCTGTACCTATTAAACAGTAACTCCCTACTCCTCCATCATTTGCGTTTCGCAACCATTGTTTTACTTTTAAATTTTTATAGTTTAAAGTCTTTAGTTTTCTTCAGTCTTTGCCTGTATGTCTATGAGAATGTATGCTACTTGTGTACAGGTACCCATGGAAGCTGGAGGAGGGCATTGGATCTTGTGTAGATAAACAGGCAATTTTGAGCTTCCCAACATGGATACTGAGAACCTAAACTTGGGCCCTCTGGAAGAACATTAAGTGCTCATAATAGCTATCTCCATTAATTTAACAGCTATAAATACCTTGTATAAGTGGAATCTTGTAATACTTACCTTTTATATCTGGCTTATTTTAATAGTCTTTAAAGTTTATCCATGTTGTGTCATATATACAAAATTGATATTTATGGCTAAATAACATTACACTAGAAGTACATTTGAGGGACTGGAGGAATGGTGCTATCATTAAAGTGCTTGCTGTATAAGCATGAGAACTTGTGTTCAGATCTCCAGCATATTACACATGTAAAAATCCAGGTGCACCTATTATCCTAGCAACTGGAAAAGCAGAGACAGGAAGATTCCTGGAGTTTGCTCTCCAGGCAGTCTAGCTGAATTGATTAGTTACAGGTTCAGTGAGACCTCATCTCAAAAAATAAGGTGGAAAATCATTAGGAGGATACTCAGTGCCAGCCTATGACTCTACACATATACCCACATACATGCATGTACATGTGTGCACATGCACCCATGCTCAGACAAAGACAGACACAAAAAGAAGTACATTTTCTTTATCCATTCATTTGTCCATGAACAGATTGTTTCTATTTCTTAGCTGTTGTGAATAACACTGCTTTGAACATGGGTATATAAATATTAGTTTCACTCTGTGCCTTTTATCATTTTGGGTATATGCCCAGAATTGGGCTTACTGAGTCATATGGTCATTCTGTTTTTAATTTTTGAGGAACTGCCATATAGTGACTGTATGATTTCACATTCACAACAGCAATGTAAAACAGTTCTGAAATCTTTGTATGTTCACCAAAACATTGTTTTCAGTTTTATTTTGGTTCTGTGAGGTAAACATTGTACCACTCTGTTGCACTCTATCACAGCTACACTCTCAGTCCCACACCTTAATAATTGCCATCCTAATGAATGAATCTGAAGTGATTTACAAATGCTTTTTGGTCATTTGTACATCATCTTTAATGGAGTGTATATTCAGTTCTTTGCTCCCAGCATATTTATTTTATTTTTGTTGTTATTGATGAGTTAGAAGACTTCTTTGGATATTTTGGATATTAGTTCCTTACTAGATACATGGTTTGCACATATTTTCTACCATTCTGTGGATTGCTTTTGCCATTTCTTGATGATGTCCTTTGATATAATTTAAAAATTTTTATAACATCCAATTCTATGTTGTTGTTGCCTGTGACTTTTCTGTTTTATCAAATAAATCATTGTCAAATTTGGTATTTTGAAGCCCCTTGTTTTCTTCTAAGAGTTATATGTTTAGTGCTATCATTCCTAGCAGCATATACTTTGGAATTTTAATTTTTCATGGTTCTGTTTGGGCAACTTGGCAATTCTCAAGATTTTTTTTTTTTAAGCTTGTGTTAAAGTACAACTGTATGGGGCTGGAGAGATGGCTCAGAGGTTAAGAGCACTGACTTTTCTTCCAGAGGTCCTGAGTTCAATTCCCAGCAGCCACATGGTGACTCATAACCATCTATAATTAGATCTGGTGCCCTCTTCTGGCCTATAGGATACATGCAGATAGAACACTGTATATATAATAAATAAATAAATCTTAAAAAAACACAAAAAACAACTGATGTGAGGAAAAAAATACAACTGTATATACAGAAACTTCATGTTTCCTCATTTATTTTACTCATTCTTTTTTATCTTAAAATTCAGATATTTTAGCTTGTTTTTGAACTAGAATTATCTGCTTATATAATTAATATCCTAATTAACTTGTTTATCTGCTTATATAACTGTTAGTTATATAAGATAATGTATTTAATTATGAAATAGGATTATCTTATTCTAGTAATAGACAAGATTCCCAACCTTTTCCAACTTGGGTAAACTTTCTTTGAAAACAATGAAAAAAAAATAGATTTCTTGGAGAGATAACAGTTGTTATAACATTGTAAATTTACATTTATTTTGATGAAACAGCAGAAGAGATTTTGCTCACCTACATTGAATTAGTAGGGAGATAAACTATTGATGTTTTAAACAAAAAAATTTATTTTTAAGGTCTATAGAAGAAAGCTTTAATCTGTCAGATGAAAGTTGTGGCCCTAACCCAGGAATTGTGAGGAAAAAGAAGATTGCAATTGGGGTAATCTTTTCATTATCCAAAGATGAAGATGAAAATAATAAATTCAATGAATTCTTTTTTTCACATTTTCCTCTCTTTGAAAGCCACATGAACAAATTAAAGAGTGCAATAGAACAGGTGAGCGTAGTGCTTTATATCTCGATTTTATCTTTTACTTTGCATTTTATTCTCTTTATTAAGAATTGTGTTTATTACTTTGGCAAAAATTTGCTTTACAATGTGCTCTAGTAGTTGCAGACAGACTCAGTGTTGTTAAAGGAGTTTACTATTTTAGCTAAAGGCCTAAGACAGCTTATTCATTCAGAAACTAAATCCTTAAGGGCCTGCAGGACAATTGTAGCAACTGAAGAAAAGTGTATATATAGGCACTCCTGACCTCATAAAATAACAGGTGAGTAGGTAGTTGGGAGGTGCTAGGAAATGCTCTGAAGTACAGTAGAGCAGCATTCGTTATATTCCTTCATTTTTGCCATGGTTTTAAAGTTAAATAGGTACATAAGGTAGTTAGAGGCATGGAACTGATTATTAGATAGTAAGGAAAGAGAAGAGTCCCAGACTTAAGGTAGTTA
>CAJQZJ010032020.1:5010060-5030194 GCA_907164525.1 Lophiomys imhausi
AACTGATTTATTAGATAGTAAGGGAAGAGAAGAGTCCCAGACTTAAGTCACCAGGCATTTCAACAGGTAGGATCTGAAAACAAAGGAAGGCATCAAGGAAATAGAAAAGGATTGGTCACTCAGCCAGGAGGAAAGTACTTTTGGGCGAAGCCAAAGGGAGGGTGTTTTAAGAGGGATAAATTGTTTATGTCAAATGCTTCTGGTAGTATATGAAACATATATCTAAGTTTAGAAAAGTGTAAAATACAGAATAAAAACCTAAAGATAGCTAAAAATGAACAATTGAAGATTTGGGTTCTTTTTTTACAGAAGGACAAATGACTTTATGATGTGTAATCTTCATTTGAGCTTACTTAAAAGGTGTCTTTGTCAAGGTTAAAATGTAAACTTTTGGAAATCAGGAAAAGGAGAAGCAAAAACATTTGATACCTTCAATGTTCATGGGGATTGGTTGGCAGTTGGCAGGAAATCTTCCCAGGCCAGGCCACTTGTGTGCATATAGTACTCTCACTTGAATGTATTTAATAATTGTTCTCATTTTAAATAGTAATTTTCCTTTTAGGACATTTGTAATTTTTCACAATTAATGTTACTTTATAGTCAGTGTCTTGGTGAAGAATGCAGATTGTTTTTTTGGCAAAGATTCCCAAAAGTTGTACTATATGATCATTAGCTATGAACAATGTTCTTAATCCCTGCCACAGTATTTAGAAAGAATATAAGGAAGAGGAGTGAATGATCTAAGCCAGTCACAAAGAACCCAGAGTGCTTTACCAGGGAGTTTTGACATCCTTTTAAAGACTGTTTTGAGAGTTTGCTGTAGAAAAATTAATTGGGCAATATATTTAAAAGAGATTAAAAAGGGGGGGAAGGAAACCATTTAGAACCCATCTCAGGAACTCAGAAGTAACTAAGGATTTTCTGCCTCAAGGAAAGATACAGATGTTTGTTTACATTTAATCAATTTAAAAACAAATAGATAATTTTGCTTTACAAATGAGTAAATGCTGTCTAAAATTTTCAAGTTAGACATTGGTTATATATGTATATATTAAGTTGGCCACAGTCCAATCTCTTTCTGTAGATTATTAACATGAAAGTTGATACATTTGTAGTTCTTGTGCCTGAAACATTTTGAAATTTTTTTTTTTATAATGGTTGTAGTTTGGGGCTGGATCTTTTGGTTTGGTTAGTTGAAATTGGCCTTACTCAGTAGCCCAGACTGGCCTGGTGCTCAGTCGTGTCTTCACCTCTCAGATGCAGGGTTGCAGTGTGCACCACCTACTTAGAAAAGATTTACACCATATAAAATCTGGTAGGTAGTGTAAGAACTCATTAAAAATTGTTTCCATGTTTCAATGACTTGACCTTCCTATAATCTAAAATACTGATTATAGAGTAATGAAACTGAATGGATACATTTACATAAATAATGTGACTTGATGATAAAAATTATAAAATAATTGATAGACTTTATTATTTCTTCTAGAACCAGCTTGCAAAATACTTTTACTATTTTATTGATTTTTAAGCACCGTGGTAATTATTTTGAAGTCTATACTACTTTTTGAGATGTGTGATGTAGTTTTAAAATGTTGTTAGCAAGATTAAAGAACACCACCAAATTTTGTCAAAGGAGCATTCATTTTACCATTTGCAAGTTTAACATTAAATAAAACAGTGAGTTTCACTTTCCTCCTATGAAGCTCAATCCTGAGAATAGTGGAACCATAGGTAGGTAGGTAGGTAGATAGATAGATAGATGGGTTTTATGTAGTCAGTTTATAATTACATAAAAAGTGCAGAATTAAATTCTCGTTGGAAAAGTTAAATTTTTCTTTTTCTTTTTTAACTTCCACATCTGAATCCTGATTCACTTTCTTTATACCTAGATGAAAGCTTTTAGTTTACACTGAATATTCTTTTAGAAAAGCAGGTACCTGGCCATGGTTGTAGTTCAGTGGTGGAGCTTGTCTAACTGTCCAGGGGATGGATTTTGTTCTTCAGCACTGATTGGAATGGAAAAAAAAAGAAGGAAACAAACAAATACCATGATATAGGACTTGAGAAAGGCTTGAGTTGAATTGTATTGAATTTCAGATTTTTCAAAAGGTACTAGAATGTTACCTGTACAATACCATAACCTCTGTTAATGAGTTCCTGTGTTTTTTGTTTAGAGAAAAAGTATCTTATAGCTGGTTGTAGTGATGCATGCCTATAATTCTAGCAGTGTGGAAGTTGGGACTGAAGTATTATCAAAAGTTTGAGGCCATTCTGGGGTACAGAGTTCCAGGGTAACCTAGGTTACAGAGTGAGTAAGACCTTGTCTCAAAAAGCCAAAAGTAGTTTTTGTTGTTGTAGCCTGTAGACTGTCAACATTAAATTCTTGGTGTGTAGATGTTTTGCAGTTTGTTACCACAGAAATGTTTTGACAATTGAAAATTTTAAGTTTTGTAACAGTCATGAATGAATTTCCTCCAGTGCTGTGACTATGACTTGTGTAACAATTAACTGGGTAATGATTGTTTTCAAGGCTATGAAAATGAGCCGGAGATCAGCTGATGCCAGCCAGAGAAGTTTGGCATATAATCGAATAGTTGATGCCCTGACTGAATTCAGGTACTTTACTCCTCACTTTGCCACAGTACAGAATTGTTGTATAGTATTCTTAGGAAGATAATTTATTTACATAAAAAGATAATTTAACTTGTTAAATAAGATTTATTTAAATTTCTTCCATTTTGTTTTGCTGTTGACATTTTGTTTGGGTTTTTTTTTGTTTTGTTTTGGTGTTTTTGTTTTTGTTTTTCAAATAGGGTCTTACTGTGTTGCCAAGGCTAGCTTGGCACTGTGATCCTCACGCCTTAGCCTCCAGTGTGCTGAAAATGCAGTTCTTTAAGTTTCTTTCTTCTCATAGCCATATGAGAGTGTAATTCAGTAAGGCTGTTTGTTGGTCATTATATTGTTAAATAACATTTGGGAGTTGTTGTGGTGTAACTTTCATATTAGACCATTTGAGACATAAGCATAAGAGCTCCATGTTCGACCAGAAGTATGGTTTATTCTCTCAAAATAGGTATAGGGTTAGCTTATTTCAAAGGAAACTTTATTAGCCTAGGTGAGGCATTGATATCTTTAAGCATGATAAGGTAACTGTAAGAATGAGTTCATCATAACTAAATTTTAAAATATGTATCTGGTGGGAGGGGCATGGGAAGTGATGACTCAGCAGTTGAGGTCACTTACTGCTTTTACAGGAGGATTCATGTTTGGTTCTCAGAACACAAATGGCACCACATAACCATCTGTAACTCCAATTGTAGGGAATATGATGCCCTCTTTAGGCCTCAGAAGGCACCAGGCACACATGTGATGCATGTTAATCAACAAGCACTCATTCACAAAAAATAAAATATTAAAATTTATATTTTTATTACTAATTTGTGTTGCATTCATATTTTCTATAGAATTCTTTATAAAATTCTTGTTATAAAAGTTTTATTAGCCGGGCGGTGGTGGCGCACGCCTTTAATCCCAGCACTTGGGAGG
This sequence comes from Lophiomys imhausi, assembly GCA_907164525.1. Taxonomy (NCBI): domain Eukaryota; kingdom Metazoa; phylum Chordata; class Mammalia; order Rodentia; family Muridae; genus Lophiomys; species Lophiomys imhausi. The sequence goes on from CAJQZJ010032020.1 coordinate 5,013,610, forward strand.
CAGAGGCAGGCGGATCTTTGTGAGTTCGAGGCCAGCCTGGTCTACAAAGTGAGTCCAGGACAGCCAAGGATACACAGAGAAACCCTGTCTCGAAAAAACCAAAAAAAAAAAAGTTTTATTTTTATCTTACTTAAAATGCCTCTAACTCTTCATTGTTGTTTGGGGATTTTTGAGTCAGAATGTCACTATATATCCCTCGCTGGCCTGGAACTTTCTTTGTAGCCCAGGCTGAACCACACTTAGAGCAGTCTACTTGCCTTTCCCTCCCAAGTGCTGGGATTACATACATGTGCCACTATGCCCAGCAAAATGTCTTTAGTTTTTACTCATTTTTAAGTTCTCTTGCAGTGATTTATTTTTATTTATTTGTTTGTTTGTTGTTTTTCGAGACACTGTTTCTCTGTGTAATAGTCCTGGCTGTCCTGGAACTCACTCTGTAGACCAGGCTGGCCTTGAACTCACAGAGATCTGCCTGCCTCTGCCTCCCGAGTGCTGGGATTAAAGGCGTGTGCCACCATTCCCGGCCTTTTTTTTAGTGCTTTACAGTACCTATCTGTAAGTGACCTGTCTGCTATTTCTGTGCATTATAGGGCATTGTCTTTGTATTTGTTGATACATTTTGTTAATACTGGTTGAAGAGTTAGTAGAACTTGTGTGAGGGCCAGTGAGATACCTGAGCAGGTAAAAACCCTTGCTGTGTAAGCCTAATGACTTGAATTTGAGCCCTTGAATCTATGTAAAAAGTTGAGGTGTGGCACACATCTCTAATCCCACTACCCCTACTGAAAGATAAGAGCTGGAGAAAGGAGAATTGACAGGAAACTAATGGATCAGCTAGCCTGGATTCTGCAGCATAGTAGAAACAAAAGAGAACCTATGTCAACAAGGTAGAAAGTAAGAACTGACTCCAGTTGTCTTCTAACCTCCATACATGTACTACTATATAGCACTCCATGTCTCTCTCCTTCTCCCTCTTCCTCTTTCTTTCTCAATAATGATAATATTTTAATTAAATGAAAACTTGTATGGGTAAAAGAATTATTTTCTTTTTTTTAGATTCTAGTTGCTAACGAGGTTTACTGAGACAATAGAATTTTTGAAGATTTCAAAGCACTTTCTAGAGCTATACTATTTTGAATACAGTTTGTAGCCATAGCCACATGAGGCTATTTAATACAACTTACATCAATTTAGTCCCTCACCTTGGGACTCACATTCAGTTGTTGTGTTACTGAGTATGGTTAGTGCACAGACATTGTTAATGTAGTGTGTTTTCACCAAGGCTGGAAGCTGTGCTTGAAAATGCTGCTGTGGAGAATAGAAGGGGAGCACTCTTGTGTAGTTGCAAGATTTACTTCTTTCTAAAGCTTCTGAAACTCAGCTTTTACAGAGTTGCTTAGTATAGTGAATGTCTTAGTTGAATAGATATTTACATAAAAGGAAAAAAAATGGCAAATATGTTTTGAGGACTTCAGCAAAGAATACATTAGGGCAGCTAGGAAAGTACTATCATGATCAACCAGTGGTCTTTCCTTGTGTTGATCTAAAGAAACACTGCAGAAAGTTGAGAGAGATAAAATAGACCATTTTATACCTGGTGTTCTCATTCTCCTAACCATTAACCACTGGTATGGTGGCACACATTAGCTGTTTAGGTAGATTGGTAGCTGTTTTCTTTTGTATGTGCTGATAATTTGCAGTTGGCTTAAATAGAACATATATTTTAAAACTTTTGGAATGAAGGAGGCTCTAGAAAATACTTAGTACTATCCTTTGGTTTTATAGATGGGAAAAAAGTGATGTCTAAAGTAGGAAAACAGTATGTTCTGGGGGCACTATCAGTTGGGTAAGGACCAGCACCTGGGCCAGACCCAGCATATTTCACTTTCACCTACAAAATACACTCTCTGTGCTACTAGCTGATGGTGAAGAGGAAAAAATAAGGTTCATTGACCTTTCCCCCCTCCCTCAGAAGCTCTAATAATCTAGGAGGAAGTCTTTAGTTTTTTAGTTGGCAGCATAGCCTTTAAGAGTATGCTGTGTGGAAAACCATAAATTTTACAGTGTGTTTTGTTTTTAGAACAACAATTTGTAATCTTTACACAATGCCAAGAATTGGAGAACCTGTCTGGCTTACAATGATGTCAGGGACTCCAGAAAAGAACCAGCTTTGCCACCGTTTCATGAAGGAATTCACATTTCTAATGGAAAATGCCTCCAAAAATCAGTATGGCTTGCTTACTTACTTACTTCCTTACTTACTTTATTTATTTATTCAGTTAGTTAGTTATGTTATTTCATTATAACTATATATCTGCATTGAAAGCAAACTTAATTATAGAATTTATGCTTCATTAAAATACCTGATATGGTATAGAATTGCCTGAGGATTCTAATGATTTTGTCGATTGAATTCATTTTAAAAATGTAAGGAAGTACTAGATTCCAGTGTCAGAATTTTATTTTCTTCTGAGTGACAAGGAAACTTTCCTCAAATACTAAGCAAAAGTAGAGATCAGCTGTGCTGCAGTGAGCAGCAGGCTTGCTGAGTCAGAGTGCTCAAGGATTTGCTGTTAGACTTTCTGTTGACTATTTTAGTTATCTTCTTACTGTTTATCAAGTCTATAGGATACACATGGTTATTCAGAAATTTTAATCCTCTTTAATGATAAGGTTACTTAATACTTTCATTTTTTTCCCACTGAATAATTTGGAAATTTGAAAATTAAGGACCTGTTCACTGATTCATTCGTGAACTGGATAGATTAAATACTGAAAAGGGTCCATTGTTTAAGTAAAAGGCTTTTTAAATTTTGTAATTGTAATCTGAAAAATTTCTTTGTTAATGTTTTAGTATTAAATGTTTGAATTGCTTTTCAAGGAAACATATAGGTTCTTTTTTTTGCTGGGTGTATCTGTCTTCTCCACTCTTCTTTTTAATAATTGCTGTTTAGTCACTTTAGAATATGCACCCTATTGTTTACTCTACCAAACATTTTATTTATTTAAAGTTCATGAGTATGGTTTGGACTATAATAGGATACATTTTGTTTTCAGATTCTTGCCAGCTCTCATTACTGCAATTTTGACCAATCATCTTGCCTGGGTTCCAACAGTCATGCCAAATGGACAGCCACCTATAAAAATATTTTTAGAAAAACATTCCTCTCAAAGTGTGGGCATGTTGGCAAAGACTCATCCATATAACCCTCTTTGGGCACAACTTGGTATGTAGTCTGAAGATTGTATACTATGCATAAACTTAAAACTTACTTTTAAGCAAAAACTAAATATAGTCCTTTCTTTTTGTCATTTTTACTTGTCTTTCCATGTTTGCTAAATTGTCCAGTTGTCTTAAGCCTGCTCACATTCCTTGCGGCTATAGAACTGTGGGTAGAGTGGAAGGTGCACGCTACTGGCTACTCTAACCCTGATACATGAAGTCAGTTTCAAATTATGTGGTGACTTTTCAGTGCATAGTATGTCTAAGGCTCTATGTAAAGAACATAAGAGAGTTTAAAGGTAGATGAATAATTTTATCCTTGTCTCAAGAGATTAATAGTCAAATACTACAGAAAGCATACATTTTCACAATAGTGGTAATACAGTTAATAAATTTAAGTGAAATGAAAGATGAGTGGTAGTCTAGGAAGGGGAATTTGATCTTTTTACTGTTGAGTACGCCTGGCTAAGAAGCTTTATACTGGAAGACATAAAGAAGACTGAGCATGGTGCACAGTTAGCGTTTCTGACCATTAAAGTTTAAAACTATTGTGTATTGAAGTTTAGGTGAGGGCTTTATAGAGAACAGCCATACAAAGGATAAGTTTAAGAAGATGAAGCTGGGAGAGTCAAGTGGGGCCTACCATGGCCTACTCACTGGGTAAAGCAGTTTCAGTTCATTGGCTATTTAGTGAGAATTGGGAGAATTATTTTAGAATGGTGTTGCTGTGATATTTGAACCTGTTTATTAGCCAGAGAAGAAAATTTATCACAACCCTGTAGCCTGTATTTACTTAAGATTCATGTTTGTTCTTTCAAAAAATATGACTTTTAAACATGAAATTAGAGGGTTTTAAATATGCATATTGAAAACTTGTAAAAGGGACTTATACTGATGTATTTTTATTCATTTTTGAGTTCTTGTTTTGCACTTGAGTTAAAGGTTTGGTTTGAGGCTTTTTACAAATATAAAAATTTTATTCCTCCTGCTGTACTCCATGTCACTACTGTCCCTCTCCTCTCATGCCTGCACCAGATTGTGTTTTCTCCTTTCTGCATTTGGCTGTGGCCTTCTTTATAACAGACTTCACCTAGATAAAGGTCCTTTGTGTGACACTTAGTGTAAAGAAGGTTCTTTTAAGTTTGACTTTGAGAACTATTTTGAGTTTTTAAAACCACAGCATCTGTTTAGGAACACAGCTTAAAAACACCAGTGTTCATCATTCTCCCTGCTTAAAACCACTTATCCTACTTTCTTGAATAGTCAGTCATCTTTTAAAGAACTTAAAGAGTAGATTCTGAACTTGTATGAGATGGTTTCTCATAATTGAAAGCCTGTTTAGCTGTGTGTTTATTAACTGATCTTTTTATTGCAGGAGACTTATATGGCGCTATTGGTTCTCCTGTACGGTTAGCAAGGACTGTAGTAGTTGGCAAACGACAAGACCTAGTCCAGAGACTGCTTTATTTTCTTACTTACTTCATAAGATGCTCTGAACTTCAAGAAACCCATCTTTTAGAAAATGGAGAAGATGAAGCCATTGTTATGCCAGGCACAGTGATTACTACTACTTTAGAAAAAGGGGAAATAGAGGAATCAGAGTATGTGCTAATCACAGTGCATAGAAACAAAAGCAGTTTGCTCTTTAAAGAGTCAGAAGAGACAAGAACTCCTAACTGTAACTGTAAATATTGTAGTCACCCACTCTTTGGGCAAAATACAGAGAATGTGTCCCAACCAGAGAGAGAAGATACTCAAGACAACTCTAAGGAATTGCTGGGAATTGATGATGGATGCCAAAAGATTTCTCCTCCTGACTGCCAAGAAGAAAATGCTGTTGATGTTCATCAGTACAGAGATAAATTAAGAACTTGCCTTGACACCAAGTTAGAGACAGTTGTTTGTACAGGATCTGCTCCAACAGACAAATGTGTGTTGTCAGAGACAGGCTTGGAGCCAACAGAAGAATCCTGGCAGAGTAAGGAATTACTGGATTCAGATAATCACACAGGCACAGCAATGAGATCCACCGGGATAGCTGTGGAAAAGAAACCTCCAGATAAGACTGTGCCCAGTGCATTTTCCTGTGAGGTAACTCAGACAAAGGTTACTTTCTTGATTGGAGATTCTATGTCACCTGATTCAGATACTGAACTTCGGAGTCAGGCTGTGGTGGATCAGATTAACAGACATCACAGCAAACCACTGAGGGAAGACGGAGGAGTGTCTAATAAGCATCAAGAAAGTAAAATAACTGGGGACCAATCTGGAGAGTCTGGCACCCCAAACATGGTGTCTGGAAAGTCCTGTGAGCTTCCTTGTTGGAATCATTCAGATCCCGAAAGCATGAGCTTGTTTGACGAATATTTTAATGATGATTCAATTGAAACCAGGACTATTGATGATGTACCAGTTAAAACAAGTACAGATAGTAAAGAATATTGCTGTATGTTAGAGTTTCCAAAAAGATTGTACACAAAAAATAACAAACAGAAAAGTGAATTTTGTAAATGTATAGAAACTGTTCACCAAGATTCATGTAATGCCTGCTTTCCTCAGCAGGACCAAAGAGACACTCTCTCCATTCTTGTCCCCCATGGGGATAAAGAGAGTTCAGAGAAAAAAAATGTTGCAGGAACTGAATGGGACATTCCAAGAAATGAAAGTTCAGATAGTGCACTTGGAGATAGTGAGAGTGAAGACACTGGTCCTGATATAAGGAGACGAGTTGGCAGTTACTGTGGAGGAGAGCAGGAAGACTGGGCGGAAGAGGAGGAGATACCTTTTCCTGGGTGAGTAGAAAGTTTCTGCCTTAAACAGTCCCTGTGGAAGCATGTACTATTCTTTTGTTTAGCCAGTCTTTAGGGATTTGGAGGCAACTAACTTAAAAAGAAGTTAGGGCTCCAAAGTGGCTCCTCAGTAAAAAGCACCTGTCATACCGGCCTGATGATCTGAGTCTGATCCCTGAAATCTACAGTGGAAAGAGAGAACTGACTCCCAAGGGTTGCCCACTGACTTCATCCACCTGCACCAAAATAAGGATTAATAAAATAATTTTTAATGTTATTATCTGGTCAAATTCTGTTTTACTGATAAGAAGAATTAAAAACTATTCCCCACACCATCCCTCTGTGCAGGCATCAGAGAGACATTAAAGAATAAGGTGATGGCTCAGCGGTTAAGAGCACTGGCTGCTCTTCCAGAGGTCATGAGTTCAATTCCCAGCAACCACATGGTGGCTCACAACCATCCACAATGAAATCTGGTGCCCTCTTCTGGCCTGCAGACAGAACACTGTATATATAATAAATAAATCTTAAAAAAAAAAGAATAAGGTGAAATGTAGGAAATTGTTCTCTGCTTATTTTTCAAACCATTTTGGAGTGTATTATGCACATACACATCCCAAAGTGGACCTATGACAAGCCCAGCACTTAGGGAGAATCTTTGAGGTGGTAAGGAATAAATGAATTTAGCCCAGACAAAGAGGGAATATGTATTTGAGGTCAAGTATGCGAGGATAATATCCTGTTTTGAAATGTTACAAACTCAGATTTTTAGCTTTCTTTGTTTTACACAGTGGTTTTAATAATCTGATTATATTAGGAACATGTTACAAAATGTTTAAGGTACAGCCTCCTAAAGTCTGTTATAAAAGAGTCATGCTATTCTTCAGACTTCTCTAGGAGAGAACAGTATTTTGTTGTCTGTTTTAGTCCTCTGGCATGATTTCATGTAAGAATAATTTTACTCTGAATATACCTTATAAAAAGCAAGGGTACTTGAAAGACAGACTAGTAGAGTTCATAACCTTCCCCTCCCTATTTTCCTCCTCTGGTAAAAGATGTCTGTTACTTACTAGATTTCTTTTCCTTGGGCATCTTTCTGTAAAGGTCAAAGTTAATTGAAGTGAGTGCTGTTCAGCCCAATATTGCCAACTTTGGAAGATCCTTGCTGGGTGGCTACTGCTCATCTTATGTTCCTGACTTTGTTCTTCAAGGAATTGGAAGTGATGAACGGCTCCGTCAGTGCTTGGTGTCAGATTTGTCTCATGCTGTGCAGGTGAGATACCTTCACAGATCCTAAATATATATAAGGCAAACTGTTACTCTATTAAATCCTTGAATTCCTTGTATTTTAGTTTTAACCAAGCTGTGACCATATAACATAGTCACTGTTCTCTAAATCCATCACTTCATATATACACCTGTATCTTTGTATTTACCACTATGAAGATAAGAATTAAGTTCTAGGAATCTACCAAATGGAAATTTGAAATATAAAAAATATTTTAGATACTCATAGCATCAAATTTTTGAGATAACCAACAGAATACTTCCTAATTTCCTTGGATGATTGCTTATATATAGAAATATAATTGATCTTGTATGCTGATCTTTTATAATGTAGCTTTTCTGAGCTCTTACTTGTGTTAGTTTTTTATATTGATCCTTGGAGTTCTTACACAGGATTCATGTCTTTAGTGAACAATGCTAAATTTTCCATTCCAGTCTTGGTTATATTGGGTCAAATCTGCACAGTGGTGCATGGAAGGAAAGGGGAACAGAAGATAGTATTATCATGCTCCCTATCCTCAGAGGAGATCATTGAGTCTTTCACTATTAGGAATAGTATTGATAGGATTTTTGTAGATAGGTACCCTTTTCAGATGTGGAAGCTCTTCTATCCCAAGTTGGTTTTGTGTTGTGATGATGATGGTTTTAATGGTGCTTGTTTGCTCATTTTTGTTGTGCTGGTAGGTTGGGAGTTTGTTTTGTTTTGACTTTTTATTTTGAAATAGTCTTGCTGTATAGCACAAACTGACCTAAAAATTTCAATTCTTAGTCTTGAGTTTTAAGATTAGAGGTTTATACCAGCATGCCTGGTTCCTCCAGACTATTTGCTGACTGGTTTCTTCCCCATTTCTCAAAAATTTAGCCACATGCATTTACTTGGAGGTTTCTCACATTGTTTCTTCCTGAGGAACTCTCCATGTTTCTCATCTGTCTCACCTGCAGTTCTTAAGCACATTGCAGTGCTCTCTCTTCTGCCTCTCCAGTAGTTGTTCCTGCTTCATCTGTAGCTAGATTTGTATTTTATTCTCTTTTGAAGATTGATAACTGAGCTAACCCAGACTCAGAAGGATGCACATGGCATCTTTTCACTTATAGTCGGATTTTAGCTATATAGTACAGGATATCTATACTACAACCAATGCACCAAAGGGAACATGGACATAGACTTTTTCTTTTTCTCCCTGTCAATGAGACACTTTGCCCTAGTGGTGCTACCCTGTAGGCCCCCAGTGTATGAGGAGGCTCCTGGCCCTCATATGATTGCTGAACTGGGGCAGGGATTGTTATGTAGGGACACTCCAGAGGAGTGGGATGGAAGGGTTAGGGGGTAGAGGGTGGGAGGGCAGGACTGGGAGGGGTGGAAAGAGGACAGTATGATGGAATTGCAACCTGAAGCAATAAATAAATAAATTTTTTAAAAGAAAAAAAGATTGATAGCTTCTTCTCTACTGTCTAGGAAAGAACATTATTCAGAGTGGTTGTTCATTAACTGGATAAAGGGATGGATGGTGAGGATACCAAACTAGGGATCATGTCAGAGCAAAATTTACTGACTTAACTGTGTAATTATTGTAATGATAGAAGTGAGAGGAGAAAAGCATTTATTCTTATTTTTCTTGCTCTTTTTGTGGCCAGTGGTTTTGATTTTTGTTTTTTTTTTTAAGTCTGTAACCTATCTGAATATTAAAAGAGTGATGTACTCAGTGTTGCAGGACTACATTATTGATAGGTATTCTGTGTACTTAATTGCTATCTTATTGATTGATTGATTGATTTTCTGAAACAGGGTTTCTCAGTGAAACCCTGGCTGTCCTGGAACTTGCTCTGTAGACCAAGCTGGCTTTGAACTCGAAGAGATCCTCTTGGCTCTGCCTCCCAAGTGCTGGGACTAAAGGCGTGTACCACTACTCACTACTGCCCCGCATTAATTGCCATTTTTAATCCTTAATATAAAGGATTTGACTTCCTCTGAGGGAAGTCAAAAAGTACAATCTTCTGCCTTTTACTTGTATATCCGTGTACTAGATGGGGTTTTTTTTTTTTTTTTTTAGTTGTCTCGTTATGTTTTTGCCAACTTGATACAAGCCAGAATCATCTGAAAAGGGGAACATAAATTGAGGAATTGCTTTTCCATAGATTGTTTTGTAGGAAAGTCTGTGATGTATTTTCTTAAGGATTGAGGTAGGAAGGCCCAACACACTGTGGATAGTACCTTGCATTGGCAAGTGGTTCTGGGTTATATAAGGAAACAGGCTGAACAAGCCACTAAGCAGAATTTCTCTATGATCTCTGCTTCAGTTCCTGCTTCACGGTTCTGCCTTGAGTTTCTGTCCAGACTTTTCTTCATAATAGACTGTGACTGCAAGCTGAAGTAAACCCATTCCTTCCCAAACTGTTCTTGTCAGGGTGTTTATCACAGCAATAGAAAGCAAACTAAGACAGCTAATTAAAGCATTATTTTTCACTGTTGTAATTGTGAAAATACTGTGTGATAAGGTATCAAGTAAGATGAAGACAAATAGATGAAATCCTTCATACTCTTCATATTCAAGCTTGATTTGAGTATTTTCAGTACTTCATTTTCATGTAAATATAGATCTAAAAACACAATGAGGATAAGCTAGTGTGTTTGTAGGAAAGTGGTTTTCATTTGTCAGTGTATGTGGATAAGTCAAGTTAGTGTTTGTGAGCTTGTTCTCTTTGAAATATTGTATCTATGTTCTGCTTACATGTTCTGACAAATGGAAAAGTTAATGCACACAGGCAATAATGTGCTTCATGGCATTAGTGAATCACTCCTGTGGTTCTGAGGCATCTTGGTGGCTGATAGCACAGAATATTACTATTTTATGATTTGTACAAGTAAGTTTCTGACAGAAAGAAAGAAAGGAAGGGAGGGAGGAAAGGGAAGGAAGGAAAGAAAGAAAGAAAAAGAAATTGTTGTTATTTTGAAAGATTTGGCCTTTTCAAGCTATAAGAACTCTTCTAATTGGCATACTCATGTAGTGAATTAGTAAGGGCTTTTAGAGTGCAGATTGGCCTGGCACATGTCAGTGTATGGTCATGGATAAACAGAAGTGATTGATAATGCCTGTGAAACTGAGAGAAAGGGCTTTTGGATGCTGCTTCTCTTCAAAAGACGTTGAAGAGCCCCAAAATGGGGAAGAGCCCTTTTGAAGCCAAGACTCTGAGGGAGACAGAGAAAGCTCCCAGTAAAAGGGCATGGCCAAGGCTGCCAGTTATTTTACAGGAGAGCCCATGAGACCAGGAAAACCATGAGAACTACACCCTATTTAAGCACAAAAGGTGAGGGATCCCCCATGAGAGAGGAGTACATGTAGGAGACTATGAAGTACTAGGCTGCACCACCCTGAGGCAATAAGAATTAGCAGTCACAAGCCTCTGCATATAAACTGAGAACTGCCGAGGAAACAGGAGACAGAGCCCCCACACACAAGAGAGAGACTCTTGCTACAAGCCACCCCAAGAAGGCTGGTAGAAAAGGTGTGGCATAGAACCTGCTGGATGAAAGGCACTAAAGACATCCATCCAGGGGCCTGAGAGCTGCCAAGCGAGTGAATGAGGCGCTAGGAGGCAAGTGGAGTTCTGAGACCGTGTTGAGGACTTCAAAAATAGGCAAGGGGTAACTGTTAAGTCTTCCTGATCTCCAGGTATCCTGTTTGTCCATAGATCAGGCCTTAGCAGCAGGAAAGCAGTGAAGCAGTTTTATCTTTTTTGTTGTTCCAATGTTATAGGAGGCCTTGGGATCACCTTAGAAGTTGGGGTTTCTGTCATAATAAGCTGTCATGTGAGTGTGTGACATAGGCCCAGACAAGTGAATTAAACCCAGAAAGGCCTCAAAGCCACAGATTAAGCTGCATGGTGCAGCAGCTGCCCTGAGGCGTTTCAGCTAGTTCAGAAGGCAGCCTGAGGTGTCTGTGGACAGTCTTGGCTGACTAAAGCCAACCCCAGGCTGAGCAGTTAAAATAGGCTGGCCGCAAGAGCCAGTGAGCCATGCTAGGCCTTGACCCTGAGGAGAAAGCCTCAAACCAAAGCTGAAACAGGACTGCCGTGACTGTGACAGAGCCAGCCTGCTGAGGGACTGCTGTTAAGGTGAGCCAGCAGAGAGAAGGCTGACCAAGTTGCCCAAAAAGACCCACGGCCTTAATATCCTTTCAAAAGGGTTAAAGTAGGATTATTTAAGTGTTATTAGGTATTAATAAATATAGATTAATAAAATTTTCATGTACATACTTATTTGTGAGTGATTGATCAAAAAGATTAGGGAAAGTTAAATTCTATATTTAAAGTTTTAAATTCTATATACAAAGTTTTATTAATGAATGCAAAGTATGTGTAATGATTTCTATAAAATACTTCAATGTATTTGTTATTAATCCATTTTCTGTCAAAGATTCTTTGGTAATAACTGTTATTTGATATATTTTTCTGTTTTTTAAAATTAATTAGCTTGTTCTACTTACATTATCTTTGAAAACTTAGCTTATCATAGACTGAATTCTTTTCTTTCAGCATCCAGTGTTGGATGAACCAATAGCAGAAGCTGTCTGTATTATAGCTGATATGGATAAATGGACTGTTCAGGTGGCCAGCAGTCAGAGACGAGTAACAGATAATAAACTGGGAAAGGAGGTGTTGGTTTCTAGTCTTGTTTCCAACCTGCTTCATTCCACTCTTCAGCTTTATAAACATAACTTGTCTCCAAACTTTGTAAGTATATATAAGGCTTGAATGACTTTGAGTACTCTCCTAAGTGAACTTGGATAACTATATACACACACTAAATGTTCTTACTAGCTTTTATCATTGCTTTGCTGAAAATAGTATTACAATGAATGTTTATACTTTTCCACCTCCAACCATTGTGGTGACAGTATCTAGAGCTGGAATATTTTAGAAGGTTGGATTAGATCTTTAAGGTTGTTTAGGTCTTGAGTGTTGGTTCATGTGATAGGACTAGTGGTCCACTAAGGAAGAAAGATGGAGATCATTCTGTTTCCACCCTGGGAGAATACTGTGAGAAGGCAGCTGTCCATCATCCAGAAATAGCCCTCACTAGAACCCAGCAATACGTGCACACAGATAATGGATTTTTCCATCTCAAGAATATGAGACAGTCCATTACTGAAGCCATTCATCTGTGAGCTAAGAATGAAAGGGATGCACTTAAATCTGTGCACTCTGATTTCAGGAGCCAGATTGTTGATTACATGCAGTGTGGCCATCAGTAATCCTGGTTTGTGTAGGATGTCATTTTGCACTCTTATCCTCATGTCAGGTCTTCGAATAATTCCACTTTGTGACAGTGATAGTCTCTTGATACTTTCTCCCACTTTAAGGGCTTATTCTTTCTCATGTTAAGAGAACTATAAAATAGTGTGACTCCAGAATTCACTGTATTGGTATGACTATACCTAACAGCACTCCTCAGTGTCAAAAGACTGAAAGGTTCCCTGATATTAGTAATGACAAAACCTATTTTCAACCTTTTAGCCTAGTGTGGTACTTAAGTCCTAGCCAGAACTACTAAGGAAAAAATAGAAACAAAATACTTCAAAATTGGAAAGGAAGATAGACTCTATTTCTATTTGCAGATGACCTGATCTAGAAAACACACATTTCATGAGAAAATTTGAGAGAATTTGCAGAAAAAAGGCATGTAAAAATAAGATGTCCTATATGCTAGTTATGAGCAAACTGAAAAGGAAATTAAACTGTTCTGAACTAGGCGTTGTGACTACACCAGGGATAAGAGAATGAAGGATTCATGGCCAGCTCCAGCTACATACTGAGTTCAAGGCTATTCTGTCATTTAAAGAAGAAGAAGAGGAAGAGGAGGAGGAGGAAGGGGAGGAGGAGGAGGACCAAAGGGGAGAGGAAAGAAAGCATTTCTATTTACAGTAGTAAAAAAAGAAGTTGTGAAGCAGGCTCCCACACAAATAAATGGTCAAGTCTGTTCACAGCATACCGAAGAGTCCAAAAACAATTCCTCCCAAATAACTTCTCTAATAGGTTATTATCATCCCAGTGTTTACATGAAACCTAAATGATCCTGATTTGCTTGTTGACCTTAGGGAATACTCCACAGAATATATTGTATCAGATTGCAATGTAGCCATTAGTAAACATGGCATTTAAATCTGAATTAAGTCAGAAAACGGAATTGACACAGAAAGGGGCAGTGAGTATCTACCTGTTTAGTACTGAGGCTTCAACAAAAGTTTTCTAAGTGTCTACTGTGTGGGAGTGATATTTATGCTTCTTATATGCTAAAAGAACATTCTGTTACCTGAAACAAATACAAGTATCAGAAAAGAAAGACACCATTGACGGGCAGTGGTGGCGCACACCTTTAATCCCAGCACTTGGGAGGCAGAGGCAGGTGGATCTTTGTGAGTTCGAGGCCAGCCTGGTCTACAAAGTAAGTCTAGGACAGCCAGGGCTGTTACACAGAGAAACCCTGTCTCGAAAAAAAAAAAAAAAAAAAAAAAGAAAGAAAGACACCATCAATTTCACATTGTTGAACAGTTATGTCACAGACATGTTAAACCTACATATAACTCTGGAATTTCAGTAGCTGAATTTAATTTTTTTTCTCTTTATTTGAACGTATGTGAACCCATGTCCTACTGTACAAATGTGAAGATCAGAGGGCAACTTGAAGGAGTCTTCTCTTTTTACAACTTGTAACTCTTGGGGATTGGAATCATGTCATGAGGTTTGGTGGCAAGTATGTTTACCCATTCAGCCATCTTTCCAGCCCTTCATTTCTTGATGGAGAACAAATCTTAATGTCAGAGACCAAAAAAAAAAAAAAAAAAATCTCAGGACACAGCTTATAATTTTTTCCCTCTTAGAGCCAAGGATAATTCTCTTTGTCTTGATAAATGTAAACTTCTATAAAGAAAATACTCAAAAAGACAAAGTTATAGTGGAAGCAGTTTTATCTTTTGTGTTTATCATCAAAAATAAAACAATGACATGAAAAAAATGTAGCCAAGAAAAGAAGTTGTAACTGAAAAACATTACAGAAATGACATAAATAATGGAAACACCCAGGTCTGTGAATTGGGGAACTTTGGGGTTTTTTTGTTGTTGTGTTTTCTGTTTCTGTTTGTTTGTTTTGAGTTTTTTCCCTTCAGTTCAAGTTTAATGGCCACTCTAAACTTCAGTGGACTGATGTCCCACTGTCATCCCATCACAGGGACTAAATGACCTGGCCTCACAATGCAGCTCAGGCTATTCTTAACAGAGGAAGAAGAGCTTATCTCTAAACTTGTGTTTGTCTGGAACCACAGTTGGAAGACTTCGTAATGTCATTACTTTCCAAACTGACATACAAATTGATAGTATCCTCATCAAAATCCCAATGAAAGATTTTTCAAGAATAGGAAACCTGGGGCTGGTGAAATGACTTAGCAGTTAAGAACTCTGACTGTTCTTCCCCAAGTCCTGGGCTCAACTCCTATTGCCCATGTCATAGCTTACAATCATCTGTAACTCCAGTTCCAGGAGATCTGATGCTGTTTTTGGGCACTGTATGCACATGGTACACATAATGCAGGCAAACATCCATGTACATAAAATTTTTAAAAAAATCAAACCAAAAATATTTCTAAAAGAATAGAAAACACATTTTAATTCAGCCATATAGAACATAAGGGTGAACACTAAGTAGTGAGCCAAAATAGTTTTGAAAGAAAAGTACCAGGCATGGTGGTACATACACCTGAGCTACAATGGGTAACACTATCTTAAAAAACAACAACAGCAAAATTAGAAAAGTCAAACTTCTTGATTTCAAAATTTAGAGTGCTGCTACAATCAAAGCATGGTTGTAGTAGCATAAAGACCAGCATACAGACAGACATTCTTCATTCTAGAATGAAGAGCCTAAAATTAAACTTTGCATATAGGATTGGTTTCAGAAATAGTGCCAAGAGCACATTCAACAAGGAAAAGTGTTCTCAACAAAAGACAGGCACATTAACAAAAAATGTTCTACAATCCTTATGCCATATATAGAAAATGAGATTAACTTAGATGAAAGAACTATACTTAAGAGCTAAGACTTTTGTTGCCTGTGTTTTGGGTGCTACATTTAAAGAATCACTTTGTCATTCTCATTTTGTGTCACAAAAGGTTTTTCTCTTTGTTTTCTTGTAAGTTTTATAGTGTATCTCTAAACTAGTAGTTACTAGGAGGTCAGAGGAAGGAAGGAAGGAGGGAAGGGGATGTTATTAGTGGTTAAACAGTTTGTGATGAAAAGAAATTCTCAAGTGGATGATGGTTATAGTTGTACATTTGTAGATGCTCTTAATGTCACTCAGTTATATACTTTAAAATGTTCTGTGGTGGGGCAGTGGATATAGCCCAAGTTGAATGCTTGCCTCCCATGCACAGAGTCCTGGGTTTGAACCTCAGCACCTCATAATCATAACCAAGAGTAGTAGTACCTGTAATGTCAGTATTTGGCAGGCAGAGGCAGGAGAATCAGAAGTTCAAGGTCATTCTGAACTTAATAGCAAGTTTGTGGCTGTCTTGGTATACATCTGACCCCATCTCCAATTTCAAAATATAAAAAATAATTAATAAGGTAAATTATATTGTCTGTTTTATATATACACATTCTGTAGCTAACTTTTTCCTAAAGACATTTTTAGCATAAGCAAGAATTTTGGATAAGATATATACCACAACACAGTCAGCGAGCCTCTACATACATTTGGTTGTGTTTTCTACTAATAATTCAGGCATTTATCAGGTGCTTTTAGTAGTTAATTTTTATTGGAAAGGAATTTAGTGTTTATTACTTGAAATTCACATTCTCCCCAAACATATAATCAATCATATGAAAAAAATAATCTACTTTAGAAAATATACAAATTAATTACAAAATACAAAATGTAGGTGTTTTTACTGGAGAAACTTTTTCTAACCTAAAAAGTTTTACTATTTTAGGTTAGAAACTTCATTCAGCAAGGTTTACTGTTCATTCTTTGAACTGTTGTAAACTGTTTTTTTTTTTTTTTTTTTTTTTTTTTTTGGTTTTTCGAGACAGGGTTTCTCTGTGTAACAGCTCTGGCTGTCCTGGACTCACTTTGTAGACCAGGCTGGCCTCGAACTCACAGTGATCCGCCTGCCTCTGCCTCCCAAGTGCTGGAATTAAAGGTGTGGGCCACCACCACGCCCGGCTTGTAAACTGGTTTTTGAGAGAGAGAGAGAGAGAGAGAGAGAGAGAGAGAGAGAGAGAGAGAGAGAGAGA
>CAJQZJ010032020.1:5030204-5045875 GCA_907164525.1 Lophiomys imhausi
AGAGAGAGAGAGAGAGAGAGAGAGAGAGAGAGAGAGAGAGAGAGAGAACACATTTAATCTATTTTAGGTTAGAAACGTCATTCAGCAAGGTCTACTGTTCATTGTTTGAACTGTTGTAAACTGTTTTTTATTCATGAGAGAGAGAATGTGTGTGTGTGTGTGTGTATACATTTGAAATAAATGAATATGTACAGTTATCAGATTTGAAATTAAGTTTTAAAATCTTGTAAATGAATATTGGCCACTGTACAACATCTGGAATGTGGATGAATTATACATTTAAAATGGTTGAGATAGTAAATTTTATTGCAGTTTAAAAAAAAAAAAAACAGTGTTATACAAATTAGTCTTTGATGTTGACCTGAAACAGATTTATGCTCATTTTCAGCTAAAACTGCATAACTAATTTGTTCTGAACATAAATTCATGTTGGAATGACCAAATTGAATTGTGTAAAACTTGATGCTCCGAAATTTGCTACCAGGGTGTGGTGGTGTTTACTTTTAATGAACCACCCTGTATTTGAAGCCATCCTGAATTTGAGGCCATCTTGAACTCTGTTGGGAGTTCAAAGCCAGCCTCAGCTACATAGCGAAATTCTTTTGTATTCCTCATACCCTCTCCCCTGAAAGGAAAGAAATTTGACATTACTCAAAAGAATTGGAGTGAGTTTTCTGAGTTTGGTTCTTTCCTAACTGCAGTGTGTAATGCACCTTGAAGACCGGTTGCAGGAATTATACTTCAAGAGCAAAATGCTGTCTGAGTACCTGAGGGGACAAATGCGTGTTCATGTCAAGGAGCTAGGAGTAGTTCTTGGGTATGTTCATGGTTTCTTTCGGCTTTGCTGTGTCTCCTGTCATGTTCCTTGGAACTGCTTTCTGTTGTTTATTTTAGCATGTCTTTTGCTATTTGAAGCTGTGCATTGTTAGTATTTAAGTTTCTCTGTATCCTAGAAAAGTAGATTTCTGTTATCCACTAATACAAATGCATAGGCCCTTATCCTACACTACAGCTCCTTCCTGGAAATTAGCAACTATCTGAAATGCTAACTAAGGAGGAAAAGGAAATTGATTTTTAAGCATAATGTAGCCTTATTCCATTATGTGCTGTTAGCTTTTCTGTGTTCTGTGAGTGTGTGCATGATAAAATTCTAGTTGAAGGAATTAAAGATTTTTTTCATAAATTTAACCTCTATGAAAGAAATGGGATCAGCATCAGTCATTTAAGATTCAATGTGTATGACAAACCAAGTTAAAGTCTAAACTTTTTTGTCATCCATTCTGGGGATTCACCCTACAGGCTCACACATAATAATACTCTACCAGAGTTATATATCATCCCCTGCCCAGTTTTTAGTCATTCTGTAGTGTGTAGGCAATGTCTAAATTGGAAATGGCCAGTTTCATTAATTAAAATGTCTTTTGTCACATATTAGGACTGAACAGGATTTGAATGACTCCAGATATTTCTGACTTCAGTAGCATTTGCACTCTATACCAGAGGTTATTCAAGTTCCAGTGTGGCTTTTAGAGAGTGGTTCTCCAGTATTTGGAAAATCAGAAACAGAATATAATCTTATTTTCCTGAGAAGTTGGAGGGAGGGAGGGAGGGAGGGAGGGAGGGAGAGAGACAGAGAGACAGAGAGAATGTGTGTTAGTTGTATTAGTACCTTTTAAAAAAAAATCAAACTTTTTTTTTTTTTTGGTTTTTTGAAGCATGGTTTCTCTGTGTAGCCCTGGCTATTCTGGACTCGCTCTGTAGACCAGGCTGTTCTTGAACTCACGGAGATCTGCCTGCCTCTGCCTCCTGAGTGCTGGAATTCAAAGTGTGTGCCACCATGCCTGGCTCAAGCTAATTTTTTAAATAATGTACATATAACCCAAGTTCATGGTACATTTGGTGTAAAATGGAATGTAAGTTACCATCATCTTTTCCTTAACTTCCAACCCCCATAATAACACTGTTGACATTATTTACTTTTACTGAATTTTAAAAAGTATAAAATTAGAAATTGGTTTATACTCTATAATTGGTGTTGTTACCTACTTTATTGTGGTTCCGGTATCTTTATCTCCCTTCAAACCCTTATCTACCCTAATCCCTTCCAACCCCCAACACTAGATAGGAGAGAAAGGTTAAAGGGGAAAGGGACTTAGCCCTCTTTAGGCTACTTCCTGCTGATTAGGGTCTTTGGGTTCCTTGGGGACAGTTCAGTGTTCATCATCAGGATGTCCAGCAAACCAACAATCCACCAGTAGCAAACACACCAGCAGGACAAACCAGCAACAGCGCAGGGCAGCAGCAGCAGGGAGAACAGCAGCTACCCTCTTCTTTGGAGCCTCCTGTCCCTCGGGGCTCTGGCATCTATACTCTCTCAAGAGGTCTAAGAATTAAACTATCTGCAGCTGGCACAACCACGCCCCTGCTAGTGCATGAGACAATCATAGTTAATGGCTGTGGACAAACTGAATCAGCTCCATATCCCACACTTGGGATTAAAACAAAAACATGTTTACATAATATAACTGGGTTTTTGAAGAAACCAAAATTCTCACTGCACTCTGTCAGTGTGCAGTTGTGCAGTACACAGTTAATATAGCTTGAATATTTCTTCATATGGATATATACTGCTATATCTCATTTTAATGGTTATATAGCATTTTATATAATTTATAGCTTCCAATTGTTTGCTGTTATAAGCCAAAGCTGGGATGAAAATAAATTTTTGACCTGTATAGAGTAAGTTCCTGGGAGTAGAATGTTTGATTAAAGGACATGTACATTATATTATACATGTAATTTTGATAACACTAAATGGTGTCTGAAAAGTAGTCTGAATAAGTAGCCATCATCAATTAACCAAACTAGTAGCAGACTTTCAAAATTTTTACTCTTGAGCTAGAAAATGACATGATTTTTAAAAATTCCTTAAACAAGTTAAATCTAACTTTTTCTAAATGTATTGACCATTTTCTTTTTCTGAAAATTATTTACATTTTAAAATTTTTGTTTGTTTTGAGACAGGGCTTCCCTTGGTAGCTTAGCTTGACCTCAAACTATGATTCTCTTTCCTTAGTCTCCTCACTGCAGGATTACAGGGTATGTGCTACCATGCCTGCTTTGAATAATTTGTGGTATGAGTATTTTAAAGAAAGTTCCATTACTTACAGTATACATTATAGAAGCATGTTTGGTTAAAAGCTCGCCCAGACTATCATTTTATTACTAGTAAGTTGTATTTCTTGCACACTGGCCCTAGATGAATGGCATGTCAGCTGTGGTGCTTTCCTGTTTCCTTAGTTTCCTTTGCATTGAGAAGCTTCCTTTTTTTCAGTCTATGGTGATACTGTTGGTGAAATTTTCCAAGTGTTTTTATCCTTAGATCCTTACCCTTTTCCTTTTATTCAGGGTGAGCCCTTAGGTGGTGAGATGCATTTGTAGTGGAGGAGTGACTGTTGCTGTAAGATTCATATTTTGGATACAGAAAGCCTGAACTGAGTTTTCTTTTCTTTATTTCAGGATTGAATCCAGTGACCTTCCTCTTCTGGCTGCTGTAGCAAGCACCCACTCTCCATATGTTGCTCAGATACTCCTTTAACATGCCTAGAAGTTAACTTCAATTTAAGGTTGAATAGAAACCAAGGAGGCAGGCACAGTGTGTACCTATGGAGTTGTTGCTGTTCTGTTTTGTGTGTTTGTTTTATCCATTAAGCGTCTGTATGAATGCATCATCTCTAGCATGCTATGTTGCATTGCAGTCTTGTAGACCAGATGACTTTTTATTTTCAACTGGACATCTGGGTACTAGTAGATTTTCAACAAAGTCAAACTAAACCAACATAAATAATTGTGGGGGGGGGGCTAGCATTTGCAAAAGCCAAAGTATAACTTAGAAATTTCTGTGAACATCCAGGAATTCCATGCAAACTCTAAAATGTCACAACTAATAAATAGCAACAGATGTCTAATGATCAAATGCCAGAAATAATTCATTTCACTGATTTTTAATTTTTATTTCTGTAGTACAGAAATCTACAAGACCTTGATTTGTTTGTTGTTTGGCAATTAAGATCAACTAATTTCTAGTTATTTAAGTATTTTTTAAAACCTGTTAATTATGAGAAAGTCAGAATGAGTGAAGATGTCATGTTGCCCATCCAAGTGTACATATGTATCTATTTTTTTAAAAAAGCAGTGGTAGAAATCCAATATTGATAAACATGCCTTTTTAAAAAATATTTTTTCATCTAGTATTGTATGTAATGTTGAAATACTACCTTCTGATGAATTTTCTGTTTCACACACTCTAAAATATATTTAAAGCCAATCTTTTTGAGGCTGAAGGTTATAGATTCCCTAAGAATACTACTTTTTACCATTTGTTTTCTAAGAATGAGCTAATTCGTATTGATATTTGCATATTTAATAAATAAAAATTGAGATTAAAAAGTGCACCAAAGCAATGACAAAAATAATACTATATTTTTAAAATGTGCTCAGGTGGCCACAACTTTGATTTCAATATCGACCATTATAAACACATATGAGCAGAATATTTGCTAATAATACTCAATTTACACTAGTAGAAGTAATAACTTTAAAAATTACTCTTTAAGTGTTCCTTTTTTCAAATGCTGATTGTTTTTCAAAGCTTTCCACTTACCATTTGTCTTCATCATTGTATATAGTGTAGATTGTTGCTTGTAAGAAAGGCTAATAAGGAACCAAACTCTTGTAAGTAATGTAAATAAAAAAGTGGGTAGATCATGTTTTCAATATACTCTACTACCTCAGTTTACTTGAATACTGAACTAATAGCTTATTCTCTGCTTGTGTGGGCTAAGATACACATAATGCTAGAATTAAAGTTGGTTTCTGTTTTCATTTACTAATTCTAAATTGTGTAACTCAAAAAAGAGAAACAAAAAACCAAAAACAACCCTACTTGCTTGTTCAGTTACTGAATACGTTTAGTATATAACACATCCATTCTTGCTACTTAAATTTTTCAGTAATTAATGAAAATCTTCTGTGGCTTATAGTCTTCAGAATCTTGAATTTATAGTGTCTGGTTACATTTTACCTTGCTCTTTGTGTGTGTTCAAGAGAATTCCAGCTAGAAAAGAATAAATAGAATGTTTTAATGGAACATAAACCCCAAATTAGGGTACCTGCAGTTGGCCCTTGTTATGTTAGCTGGTTCCAGTTAGTACCTGGGTCTGCCATAGATGACTTGGTGCCAAAGAGTGTGTATAGATGTTTTTTATTTGGTGTCCTTGTATCCCATTTGTTAGTGGGATTGCTCTGTTGTGGTTGTTGAAATTCAGTAAGTAGGTTTCTGTCAGAATTTAGAATCTGGAAAAGTTCCTCTATGGGCCATTGTACATTATTTTTTGATTGTGGCTCAGAATAATATGTAGCAGGTAGATAATATTTTGGGATGTTTTCTTGATCATAGAACTTATCATAGTTCTATTTGAAATCTCTCATTATTACTTAGTAATTCTAGTCTGTAATAAGTGAATGGCTTGTGCACCTATTATTCTCAAAACTCAGCTTTGCTGGAAAGGCCTATAGTTTTTTAAAGACTCACTAGTCCTTACAGGATTTCTCAGTTTGTAATACTTTTATCATCATATTCTTTATTTACTCAAAGCCCAAGGAATGAGCTGCTACTTCTTTACAGTGTGGCTGTGATAAATGTGAAAAGACTTTTGGCCTGTTTAAAATAATTTTTCAACTACTTAATGGTACAGACAAATATGTGCTACATATTAAAAACACCTGTTTGTTGTAACAGGAAATTAAAAAGGGATCTTTTATATTATAGGATTAAAACTAATTTTCTGTATATGTAAACTAATTGATTTTAAATATCTTGGCATTTATTAATATGTCTTAATTTTGAATTTGAAAATATTAAGTGCAATAAACATACTAAGACAGATTTCATTTTATTGCAATTGGCACCCAGTGCAGATGATCACTAAAATAATGCCTACATCCGGGAGCTGTCTTATGAGAATGTTCTGCTTTAAGTTATTTAGATGATGAATATATAAAATGTACATACTTGTTTGTTGTTCAGAATACATTTCTCAAATGTACACCTGTATTATAAAAACCTCCCAGTTCTAGGGGAAATTTGTGCAATAAACACACATGTCAATTTGATGGGCAATGTTTGTGTTTCTTTCATATGTTAGTGATGTGTATGTGACATTTTGGACATTTTGGTGGCAGAGGCAGGCAGATCTCCGTGACTTCCAGGCCATCCTGGTATACAAAGCTAGTTCTAGGACAGCCAAGGCTACACAAAGAAACCCTGTTTCGGGAAGGGGGGGGGAACTATAACAACAAAACCCCAAATGACCATTAAATTTACAATTGAATGACTACAACAACATGGACTTATTGCTTTGGAGTCTGGCACTGCTTTGCACCCTTATTTTGGATGTAATTGTGAGCAAATGTATCCTCTTGCTGTGCATCATGTGGGATTCAGTCAGCCCTCTATCCATCCTTAGCACCTGCTCTGCAGCAGTAACTGAACCCTGCCTAGGTTTGTTGGGAAGCTGCCTTCCTTAAGTTAGGTTGAGTTGAGCTCAGTTAAGCCTGGAGGCAGTATGAGATCAGAACCCAGTTTCACATATTAATTACCTGTGTCACTTTTACATTTAAACAAAGAGAAGCATGGTGGTTTAAAGCAGTGAAGTATCAAACACTTGAATAACAAGGATCAGTTAGTTATGAACTGCTCCTATAAACTTTCAGAAATTTTCTAACATTTCTAAGTAGCATAGAAGACTGCTCTTGCTATGAGAAATTCAGTAAGATACAAAAGATTTAACCTGGTTATCTAAAGTCATACAATCTTCTGTAAAGTCTGTCTTGTCTCTTAGCCCAGAAACTTTCCCCAGCTATTTAGGGTGACAGGTACCAAAGCCATCCAAGGTGGCTTTTTTTTTTGTTGTTGTTGTTGGTTTTTTTGTTTTTTTAAATCTGTGCATTCCTGTGTGGAAGGGGAGCCTAAAGAAGCAAGTGAGACCAAACCCAAGCTGAAAGCCAGTGAGGACTGAAAAGTTGCAGCTTATCAGGCACATGACCTTGTCATGTCTACAAATCATTAGGTAAGGTTGGCTGTTAATTTTCTAAACTTCTAGGGGATAGCTAGACTAGCAGAGTTTGCATGAGGGTAACTAGTTTAGCAGGCACCAGCAGGGGTCTATTCTGTTTATTTGTAATTGGCCCTTGGCTCAAGATATTTTAATTTTCAACCATCAGGGGCTGGAGAGATGGTTCAATTAAAAGCATTTGAATTTTATTCCCAACACCCACATGGTGGTTTGCAACCATCCATTACTCCAGTATTAGGGAATCTGATGCCCTCTTCTGGCCTCTAGGGACACCAGATATGTACATAGTGCACATATATACATGCAGGCACAACACTTATATAAATAAATAGTATGAATTTAGAAAAATAAAAAGGAAGAATAATATAGATTTAAAACAGTCGATCATATTATATTTCTTTTTTTAATGTTTATTTATTCAAGTTACATCTCCATCACAGTCCTCTCCCTCCACCCCTCCCAGTCCCACCCTCCCACCCTTCTCCCACCTATCCTGTTCCTTTGGCTTGGGGTGCCTCTACATATCAGTTTCCCTCAGTTCAGCAGTTATATGAGGGCTAAGAGCTTCCTCTTGTACTGGAGGCCTACATGGCAGCTCCACTAGGGCAAAGTGTCCCACTAACAGGTAACAAAGTCTATGTTCCTTTTCCTTTGGTCTGTTGTAGGTTATCCTGTACTGTATGGCTAAAATCCAGTTATAAGTGAATATATGCCATGTGCATTTTTCTGGGTCTGGATTAGCTCACTCAGGATGAACATTTTTTAGTTCCATCCATTTGGCTGCAGATTGGATGATTTCCTTGTTTCTGATTAGCTGAGTAGTATTCCATTGTGTAAACATACCACAGTTTTTTTTGGTTTTTTGGTTTTTTTGCATTCTTCAATTGAGGGACATCTGGGTTGTTTCCAGTTTCTAGCTATTACAAATAAAGCTGCTATGAACATAGTTGAGGAGATGTCCTTGTGGTTTGTTGAGGAATCGTTTGGATGTATACCCAGGAGTTGGATGGC
The DNA here is from genome assembly GCA_907164525.1 of Lophiomys imhausi. Taxonomy (NCBI): domain Eukaryota; kingdom Metazoa; phylum Chordata; class Mammalia; order Rodentia; family Muridae; genus Lophiomys; species Lophiomys imhausi. The sequence continues at coordinate 5,038,352 of CAJQZJ010032020.1, forward strand.
TGGGTCTTGAGGTAGAGCTATTCCAGGTTTTCTAAAATATCACCAGACCGATTTCCATAGTAGTTGTACAAGTTTGCACTCCACCAACAATGGAGGAGTGTTCGTTCCCCTTTTCCCACAACCTCACTAGCATGTACTGACATTTGAGTTTTTGATCTTAGCCATTCTGACTCATGTGAAATGGAATCATCTTGAGATGCATTTCTCTGATGATTAAGGAGGTTAAGCATTTCTTCAAGTGTCTCTTGGCCATTAGAGATTCCTCTTTTGTGAATTCTTGGTTTAGCTCGTCCCCATTTTTTGATTGGATCATTTGGTTTCTTGGTGTTTAATTTCTTGAGTTCTTTATAAATTTTGGATTATTAGCCCTTTTATTATATTTCTTAATAATAATTTTTAATTATATTAAAACTCTAAATTATTCAAATCTCAACTTGTATTTTAGAGAAATAATTTTCCAGAAGAAATAGTAGTAGTAGCAGCAATGTTTTGGATTGTGCTGGCAACATACTAAATGATTTACATGATTTAACTCATAATTTTGAAAACCCTGAAATCCAACTATTTCCATACAGATGTGTAAACTGATGTTCAGAGACACATTATATAGTGTCAGGGCTGAGTTCATAACAACAGTAGAATGCTTCCCTGGGTTGAGTCTTCAACACTGGGAAACAACTTCCTTTCCTAATTAAAAGGTAAATTCAGGTCTCATTGCCTGCAAAGTTCAAGTTTAAAATGATCAAGCTTTAGTTTTCTTCCCTCTTTCAAAATATTAAGATGAAGGTCTGGAAAGCTGGCTCAAGCAGTTAAGAGCACTGGCTGCTCTTCCAGAGGACCGGGGTTCAATTCCCAGTACCTACACAGCAGCTCACAATTGTCTGTAACTCCAATTCCAGTTCCAGAGTATCTAGCACCCTCACGCAGACATACATGCAGGCAAAACATCAATGCCCATAAAAATAAATCTTAAAAAATTATTAACATGAGCTGGGTGTGGTGGTGTACGCCTTTAATCCCAGCACTCAGGAGGCAGAGGCAGGTGGATCTCTGTGAGTTCAAGGGCTTTTACACAGAGAAGCCCTGTCTCAAAAAAACAAAACAAAAATTATTAACATGAGACTGAACATTAATCTTCAGAGGGAGTGAAACCTATGATTGGGACTGACCTTTCAGATCTAGTTTATATATACAAAAATGATGCAGGTCACTGGCAATACTGTCCTAGTTACTTTCTATTGCTGTGATAGAACACTCTTCCTAGATGCAACCTGGAGAGGAAAGGGTTGGCTTTCCTCTTACAGGGAAGTCAAGGCAGGAAATAACACAGGGCAGTAACCTAGAGGCAAGAACTGATGCAAAGGCTGTGAAAGAACAGCGTTTACTGGCTTGCTCAGCTTGCTTGCTTATAAGAACCCACAGGACCACTTGCCCACCCACAGTGGGCTGAGTGTTCCACCTCAATCATTAATTAATCAAGGAAATTGCTCACACTCTATTCTGATGGAGGCATTTTCTTTTTTTCTTTTTTTTTTTTTTTGGTTTTTCGAGACAGGGTTTCTCTGTGTATCCTTGGCTGTCCTGGACTCACTTTGTAGACCAGGCTGGCCTCGAACTCACAAAGATCCGCCTGCCTCTGCCTCCCAGGTGCTGAGATTAAAGGCGTGCGCCACCACCGCCCGGCCGGAGGCATTTTCTTAATTGAGGCTCTCTCTTCCAGATGACCTTAACTTTTATCTGTTGACAGAAAAATTAACCAGCACAAGTACCATGTAATTTTTCACAATTGATATCTGTAGTGGCCAAGCCATAAAGGGCTTTTGTACCCAACCTCAAAAAAGATGTGCTAATAGCATGTTGTAAACTTCAAGTTTGGGCAAGCCCCATGGTCCAACGGAAAATACAGCATTGTCATTACTCTAAAATGTTACAGCCTGAACTCTCCTGTTATTTTTATTAGAGATTTTTAACCTTGCCACAAGAAGTACTGTGAATCATTACTGGAAAAATATCTAATTGACACTAAGTTCCTTAGTTAACTGCTATTCTTGAAAATACTATGATGTACCTAGATGTGGTCACAGCCCTCAATTTTTAAAATTGTGTGTAAACAAAATGTCAGAAGGTGGAGCCTCACAAGGAATGGTGTGACTAGTGTGCCCCCCCCCACTTTGGTAAGAACAGTGCAAAATAACTGTCCTCAAGTGATGAATTCTGGAATTCTGTCAGTTAATCTTTACTGTTGAAACAGCCTGTGAGAGTTAATACTGATAGTCAATTTGACAGAATCTAGAATCACCCAAGGATATAAATCTCTGGGCATGTTTGTGAGGAAGTTTTTACATTGGTCTAATGACGGTAGGAATGACGTACTCTGTTTCATGGGCCTGGGGTACTGGACTGAAATAAAAAGTCCAGCTGAGCAAGAGCATTCATGTGTTATTCCCTGATAGTGCACCAAATGAAAAGCCCCTTGACAACCCTGCCATCATGGCTTGGCAGGGAAAGGGTCTTGCTCCCAAGATAATCTGGGTTTTGGTTCCCCAGGACCCAGATGGAGGAAGAAAAACACTCTCCTGTAAGATGTCTCCAGACCCTCACATGAGCAGTGACACATGCCACACACAGAATTTTTTTTAATTAAGAAAAACAAGGGACTGTAGAGATGGCTCTATGATTTAAGAGCCTGATAGGAGAAGGCCTGAGTTCAGTTCCCAGCTCTTATGTCCAGTGATTCACAACCTCCTGTTACTTCCATCTCAATCTGTGAGCCAAAATAAACCCTCTAGGATTACTTTTGTCAGGTGTTTTTTATTTGTTTGCGTTTTTTCGAGACAGGGTTTCTCTGTGTAGTCCTGGCTGTCCTGGACATACTTTGTAGACCAGGCTGACCTCGAACTCACAGAGATCCACTTGGGTCTGCCTGAGTGCTGGGCTTAAAGTCGTGTGCCACCACACCTGGCTTTTATCAGGGTATTTTTTATCTCAACAGGAAGAATAACGGATACTAGTCTTTAGAGCTTTTCTTACCAAAAGACAAGTGAACAAACTGAAGCTGTCTTTACCTTGTTAGGAAAAGAGACTAGAATGTAAAATTCAACCCAAAAGCACTCATCCACTGCCAACAGATGCCTGGAGGAAGAAGGGAGGGAGAGGCCTGCTCTGAGCACTGGTTAGGTTAAAGCAGACTCACCTGGCCTTAACAGCCACTACTGTCTCCGCCCACAGAGCTTTAGTCAAGGATGTTAGATCAAGATTGATGGGAGGCACGTGGAAATAAAAGGGCAGATCTACCTCTGCAAAAGCAGCTTTGTCCTTTAAACGGAACAAGTGACACCAGTTTCTCCAAGGCAATTGAGATGCACAGGTGGTACAGAGGGCTTGTGTGTTTTACAGGACGGAAAAAGGAATTTCTTGATTTCTTGGGTGGAAGATTTCATTTGCAGGTCGGTTCCCCAACAGTTCCAAAGTGGTAAATACCAAGAGAGGTTGGTATGTTGATCTTATCAGAAGCTTCCAGGATCCTGACCGCCCACGGGTGCTATCTGTCAACTTTCCTGTCTGGAGTTTCTCAGCCCACCTGGAGGCTTTTAAGTCATGAAATTCTGCATCCAGCCGCTAGGGCATCCAACATCAGGTCCAGGACATTTTGGTGCATGCTAGGCCAGCACGCTACCCTTTGAGCTATATCTCTAGTCTTCAAAAAAGTCTTTTCTGGGGGAGGCGGGGGGGGGGCAGCTTCAACTAGCGATTTCGTGGTTTTTGCTTTTCAAAATCGCGCAGAATATGCTGCAACGGAGCAGTGGGCTGGGTGCGCAAGTGCTGTCCCGAGATCCGTGGGTTACGCGGCAGTGCGTGGGCTTCTCGGCTTGTTGAATGGCGGCCTTGACTTCCGCGGACCTTCAGAGCCCCGCGGCTTCCGGACTCGGGCACTAAGGCCCACGTCAAGAGCACCTTCCCCATAGCGATGCCCCATCACAGTCTATTTTTGGCGCGGTCCTCATAGCATTTCCGGCACCTCAGTCGGAAGCTGGGGATGCGGAAGCTACGATCCCGTGACGGACTCTCGCGATGAAGGCCTAGCCGCTCGTCCCCCGCCCTCTCCCAACTCTCTACGTCACGGCTAGGCAGGCGTTATCGAGCGCGTTGTGCGCGTGCGCACTCGCCCTCTCTCGCCCTCGCGCAGGCGTCTTTCTGGCCAGTCGCGCGTGGGCTGAGGCCCTGGGCGGGCGTTGCGAAGACTTGTTTGCTTGAGTTTGGACCCTGCGACAGTTCTCAGTTCCCTCTCGGTGGGACGGGCACACACCCAGGTCAGGCGATGGGCAGCTAGACGCAGGCTGGGGAGCGCGGGCCTGCGGACATGAACTCTCCGGTGGACCCCGGCGCTCGGCAGGCGCTGAGGAAGAAGCCGCCGGAGCGGACTCCTGAGGTAAGGCCGGGCACTGGCGCGCACCCCTCGGCCCCGACCTGGCCGTTGTCACGCGGGGTGGTGAGTACCTTTCCTGCCCCTCCCTGTAGGGGACTTCCTTGTACCTCTGATAAGAAAGCACCGTTAGTGTGGATTGGCTTCTGAGTTTGTGTGTGCTCGGATGGGCTGAAAAAACAAGCTGGGAATCGTAATGTGTAACAGACGGTTCAGGCTACAGCCCGTGAGTGTTGTGCTCTCAGATGCTGTGCAATTGCCCCCAAAAGACAGGTTTCCGAAGTCCGTATGAGACTCTGCGCCCAACCAGACGGTAAGTTCCATGGCGGGTAATGTGTGTTGAGTAGTTCTCTGGGTGCCTTTTCAAACTGTCCGTGGGAAGCTTGAGTTTATTTGGTAAGTTTTTTGTTGTTTTTGTTTGTTTTGGAGGCGTTTCTATAATCTTAGTGGCCATGTGTATTATACCAAAAGAAAAAACCAACAGCGATGTAAATGGAATGGGTCGTCTTGTTTGAAGGTACAGTGAATGAAATGCTTTAGTTCTTACTCGCGCGAGCTTCAGATTTATACTGTTTTGCATAGAAAATCAGAAACTTTGGGGTATCACTCTAGGACATGACATTGTTAAAGCCATAACTGAGGCTGTGATGAGTCCAGCTTGCTGATCTTTACATAGGAACAAGGCTTTTTGTTTTGTTTGTTTGTTTTTTGCTACTTTCCAGGGGTTATTTTTCCCCACTTACAATTCCATGAATCCGTTTTTCTATGGTGATGATGATTGATGCAATGCGTATTTTAAGTTTTATTTATAAACATTATCTAGGTAATGAAGGGAAACCCTGTTTCTCTTTAGGGACCAAATTTCTTAGTTTGAAGTTGAGTCTTTTTAAGCAGCGGAAATTTTCTGAACTGTTTTCAAAGTTATTCTTGGTGATGTGTGCTGCGTTGAGGACTTTTATCTCATTCTACTGGAATAGCAACATTGTTGAAGGGAATGTTAATGCTTAGATTCATTGGCTGTACTTTTGAATGAGTGTAGAACTTGGGTTACTAATAAGAATCTTCAGTCAGCAGAAACAAACTTGTAGAATTTCATTGAATTCTTTATCAAAATAAACTATCATTAGAGTTCTGGACGATGATTCTTATAGTGGACTTGCTGAGGGTCTCTTATACATATGTTAATTTGGTAATTATTCATTGCCAACCTGTTCAAGGTTCTATTTTGTACATTAGGAAATTTTAGTGAACAAAATAGGTGGCACCTTATAGTTCTTACATTCTGATAGATTAAGGAATGGAGAAGATGGGTAATAAATATGTAATATGCTAGCTAGTAATGGCTATTTCAAATAACACGATAAGGAGAATTGGGGAAAGGGAGGATAAACTAGATTATAGTTTAAATGAAGTAGTTCCTTCCTATTGTCCTAGGAAACTTGACTTTATTGTTGTTGGATGAAACTGAGTATATCTGTATAGCTCACAGTAAGCTGGACCATAAACTTGTCAACACTTTGCTTGTGTAAAGATGGTAGTGAGCCCCACCATTCCTGGTTTGGGGATTTGACTTGACTTGATGAACATTCTATTGCTGCCTGTGAATGGGATTATGTGTGGAGTTTTATGAGGAAAAAGCTTTTGCAAACAGAGGAAATAGCCATTCCAAAGACCCTGTGATGAGAATGTTCTGTTCGCATTCCAGGAATAGCAAGGAACTCTTGAATAGTGGAGAATGAGCCAGAGTGGGTAGGAAGTCCTAGATGGTGATGCAGTATAGAATTTTGTAAACTGTGGGTTTATTTATTTTTTTAATTTTATTTGCAGTGAAATGGATAGGTTACCATCTAAAGATTTTGAACAAGGGGAATGAAACTTTTGTTAGATTTTTTTAAATACTTGGTTGTTGTGTAGAGTGTAGACTAGGTAGGAACAAGAGTAGGAGTGGGAAGTTAGAAGCTATTGCATAAATGGAGTGAGAGATGATGATAGCTCAGACTAGAGTGACAGTGACAGAGGTTCTGAATAGCCATCAACTTCTGGAAATATTTTTGATGTTTAGCCAAGAGCATTTGTTAATAACACATTAAGTGTAAACTGAAGGAAAGAAAAGAAATGAACATGGTTTCTGAGGTTTTGGTCTAAATTATGGAGTGTTGGAGTTGTTACCAAAGACAAGTTGAAGAGTAGTCAGAGAAATGGCGTGGTGTGTAGTGCACCTAGTGTTGTTTTTGTTGAGATCCTGGGATTAATTCTCTGCACCATAAAACAGAAATACAGGAGATTTGCCAGAGCTGTTTTGTGAGAGGGGAAAGTTAGAAATTATGTTTTGAATATTTCTAGTTTAAAATATCTGTTAGAAATATGGGAGTAGCCGGGTGTGGTAGCGAATGCCTTTAATCCCAGCACTAGGGAGGCAGAGGCAGGTGGATCTCTGTGATTTGAAGGCCAGCCTGGTCTACAAAGCAAGTTCAGGGCAGCCAGGACTGTTACACAGAAAGACCCCCCCCCAAAAAAAAAGAAATATGGGAGTAAAGAGCTACATGTGACAATTTATGTTTCTAAGAGAAGGCTGGACTAGAGAGTTAAAATTTATAGTCATAGTTGTAGACATTATTTTCAGTTGGGAGAATTATGAAATTACCCATATAGAGAGGATACATAGAGAATAGAAGAGGCGTTAAAATTTAGTCATCGGCTTGTAGGCATTGTTTTCAGTTGGGAGAATGTATGAAATTAGCAATATAAAGAGAATACATAGAGAATAGAAGAGGTGACACATCATGATCCCAGCACTTGGGACTCTGAGGAAGATTGCTATTGGTTCCAGGTCTGCCTGGTGTGAGTGAGAGTGGGTGTGGATGTGTGTGGGTGTGTCTTGTCTTAGAAAAAAATAACAGAGTAAATAGGTAGATTAAGAGACAGATAGATTTAATCCCAACACTTGGAGGCAGAGGAAGGTGGATCTCTGTGAGTTCAAGGCCAGCCTGGTCTACAGAGGGAGTTCCAGGATAGCCAGGGCTACACAGAGAAACCCTGTCTTGAAAAAGCCTTGAGAGAGAGAGAGAGAGAGAGAGAGAGAGAGAGAGAGAGAGAGAGAG
>CAJQZJ010032020.1:5056135-5102041 GCA_907164525.1 Lophiomys imhausi
AGAGAGAGAGAGAGAGAGAGAGAGAGAGAGAGAGAGAGAGAGAGAGAACTGATCATTCCTTATGTAATTGCCTGCTTGGGTGAGTGCACTAACTCACTGCACCCTTCAGCTTGTCAGCTTCTGTCTGGCTCCCTGTTCTATACAACTGTTTTCCTGGGCCTGCCTTCATCCTGTGACTTTGGCAGGCCTGATTGCAGTTCCCAGACCTGTGGTTCCCTATTCTCAGCTTAATGATAGGTTCCATCTCAACATGGCTCCTGGCCCTGCCCTTGGAGTATCATTTAAAGTGATGAAATGGGACTTTAGTTCATATTGACTGTTCCACCAAAGACATTTGTTTCTCAACAAAACTTCCAACAGGTTTGAAGCTCATCAGGGTTTTGAACTTTTCTGAAGAATAGATACCTCTTGCCTGGCTTGGCTTTTGTAGTTGCTTCTCCAGTTCCCTACCTGAGAGGTATGCACAGATGGTGTGCTTGCCTACTCTTTTTGGTTGGTCACATAGGTTTTTCTCAGCGTTTTCCTTTATGGATTTCCAAAACTCTCTCCTGTCTTTCTGTGTTTGGAATGGTCTTTTCTTCTAATTAACTCCATGTGGGAACCTCTTGCAAGTTCAGGATGATGATAATGATGATGTTGTTGTTCTGTGAAGTGTCAAGGGTCATTGGTATTTTGATACACATTGCATTGAAGCATTAGAACACTTTGGGTACCAGAAACATTTTTAACAATGTTCTTGTAACTTGTGTGTGTGCATGTATGTTTGTGTACATGCATGTTTATTATATGTTTGTGCATTTGCCATACATGCATGTCTTCATTAGTATTTTATTTATTTGGATGTTTTGATAGTGGCTGCATATATATATTTATTTATATTTAGGAATGTTATTTTTGTACTGAATTAATCCCCTTTTCATAATAGTGTCTTCCTTGTCTCTTTTTACTCTTTTGAGTTATAGTTGGTTTTGTGGTTTCTTTTGGATTCCATTTGAGTGAAATATGTATTCCATCTCTTTACTTTGCACCTGTATGTGTCCTTAAAGGTAACCTGGATTTCTGATTAGCATATACAGTAGTTTTTCTACTTAAACGCTGTTTGTGTTTAGGGGTTGTTTGTTTTGCCTGTAATGCTGAGGATTGAAACTGGGGCTTAGTACATGCTAGGTAAGCACTATATTCCCAGACTGTTTAACTGGAGAATTTAACCCACTTAGATTCAAAGTAATTATGGGAAGGTTTAGTCTTGCCATAGCCATTTTTGTAATGTGTTCTCTAGTTTTATTGTTGCTCCTTTTTTTTCTTCCTCCCTTTTCTTGCTGTCTTTCTTGATGGTTTAGTGCTTTAATCTAATATTGCTTGGCTCTAGTATTGTGGTTTGAATCTTTGTTTATAATTTTTGGTTTGTATGTTATAGATTGCTTTTATGGTTTCTATGACACATAAGAACATCTTTTGGGTTTAGCTGTTTTAAGTTATGGTACCTTAACATAGTCATAAAGATAAGAACAAAAACAAAGGAACAAGAACAATTATTTTAATCCAGACAAGGGTAGCATCGTGCCAAAGATACGTATAATTTATACACTGTTGTTAGCATTATTAGAGCGTCTGGATTTGTCTGTGGAAGTACTCTCACTAGTCACTTTTATGCTTTTCCATTTTCTCTTATTTATCAATCTCTAAGTTTGAAGAACTTCCTTCTACCATTTAAGATGTATCTGGTGGGTATATATCTTCTTCTTGCTTTTGTTTGTCTGGGAATGTTGTCTTCTCAACTGGATACAATATTCTTTTTTAAAGCATTCACATATATTTATTTTGTGTATGTAGGAGGAGGATAGACTATGCATGTCTCTGTGCACGTGTGGAGTCAGAGGACTACTTGGCAGAGTTGGTTCTCTCCTTCCGTCATGTGCATTCCAGGATGGAATTCAGGTTGTCATGCTGGGTTAACAGACTGCTCTTTAACATCTCCCTGGCCCTGGACCCACTATTCTTGATTAATGGTGGTTTTTCTTTGGTGATGTGAAAATTTCATACCACTAATTTCTTGTAAGGTTCCTGCTAAGTTTGCTAACATGTGAATTAGGATTCTTATGTGTGTTACTAATATCTTTTCACATACAATTTTTAGAATCTTCTAAATATTTACATATGCACATGTGTTTCACCTCTGAATACGTCCTTGCATTGAGTGTGTGCCTGTAGAGGCCAGAAGAGGACATCAGATGCCTCTGGAACCAGAGTTACAGATGGTTGTGAGCTTTCATGTGGGTGATAGTAACTGAACTCAGTGTTCTGCAAGAGCAACCAGTATTCTTTTAACAGCTAAGCCACCTCTGCAGCCCCTAAAATCTACTTTTTTATTTAAGAGCTTGACTATAGAGATATCTTGGGAAATAGACTCTCTTTAGTTAGATGTAACTGGTTACCTTTAACCTTTTGGTATATATAGATATTTGTATTCTAATACATACTTTAGATGTTTCTGTTACTATTTCACTCAACAATCTGTTTCTTTGGCATTTTTTTTTACGTTCTTCTTGAGACCCTATAACTTGAATATTAGTTATTTTCTTTATCACCACAAAGTATCCATAAGTTTTTTTCATGTATTTTTCCCAGGTTTGTGTGTATGTGTGTGTGTTTACAGGTACTCCAAAAGAGGTCAGAAGAGTGTGTCAGGTCCCTAAGACTGGAGTTAGCAGGCAGTTGTGAACTACATGATGTGGTGCTAGGACCCACACATCATCTACAAGAGCAGCAAGCACTTTTAACTACTGATCCATCTCTCCAGCCAACCCTCCACCATATATTTTCCAGTAGCTGGTTATAAGTTCACCAGTTTTTTTTTTTCCTGTTTCATCTATTATGCTGTTATGCCTTCTGTTAATTTAAAATTATTATTAATTTAATTTTTTTTTTAGGTTTTTGGAGACAGAGTTTCTCTGTGTATCCTTGACTGTCCTGGACTCACTTTGTAGACCAGGCTGGCCTTGAACTCACAGAGATCTGCCTGCCTCTGCCTCCCAAGTGTTGGGATTAAAGGCGTGCGCCACCGTGCCCGGCTTAAAATTATTTTTAGTGTATCTTTCAGTTAAAGAATTCTGTTTGATTTTTTTGTAAAGTTGCTTCTACCTCTTTAAGTTTCACTGTTAAAGTACTGAAACATTTTGTGTGTGTGTGTGTGTTTTCTTCAATCCCATTGAGTTTCTTTAAAATGGGTGTTTCAAGTTCTCTAAGAGCTCTGACACTTTGAAGTGAAGTCTTGTTTTCTCAAAATATCTTGATGCTTTGTAGCATGTGCCATTGAATGCCCATGCTATTCTTTGACATTGAGATACCCTTATCTTCATAAGGCATAATCTGAGCCTGGCTTTGTGAGCCTGTTGTTACTTCACTGTGTTAGCATTGGATGAATGAGCCACACTTGCTGGGGAGCTGGTAATACCATATTGTCACTACTTTGATACTTGAGTGCAATTTTAACCTGGGTTTGTTTCAGGTAGACTATATGTGTCATTTGGGAAGAACCAAGAGAGTATCTAGAAAGCATAGCTTGTAACTGCAAGCTTCTTCCTGGAGTGTCCTGTAGGCCCTCACGCCTCATCCATAGCTCCAGGGTTCCTTCTGGGGTCTATTATTTGACAGTGCAGGATTCAACCTTGTTCAGGAAAGAATCGCTTTTGGATAGATCTTTAATCCTTGGGCACTTACGTCATACCAGTAGCTACTAATACTTTGTAAGCTGTGTAGTACTTTGAACCCACAGACTACTAAGACCAGAACAACACATAGGGTCCTATGATCAAGGGTCACAGTGCTGTGAGCTGCGTGTTGCTGATGTGGACTCAAGAAGACTACAACCAGTCATAAGGGATACTAGTAATAAAAGTCCTATTATATACTTTGTGTCTTCTGCTGATGCTGGGTCTATTTGTAAATTCTATCCACAGGCAGACTATTAGGATCTGACCAATGTTTGGCTTTAGGACTTTAAGATCTGACCAGCCTAGCACTAAGTTCCATTATATAGTCTTATATTTACTACCCTGTCCCATGAATGGGGTCTTAAACAGCAATATGCTGCCAGATGTTGGCTGCCAAATGTTGGGATAGTGTTAATGAAGGTTCAGTCCTGGTCCTCCTGGCTGACTGTAATGTAAGCAGGGTCATGCCTGGGTCTAACTTTTTTCTTTTTTTTTTTTAACATTTCTTTGTTCAAGTTACATCACAATCATAGTCCCCTCCCTCCCCCACCTCCCAGTTCTACCTTCCTACCCTCTTCCCCCGCTACCCTCCAATGTGCTTTTTTTTTTTTAATCTAAGGTGTATCTTTCCCTCCCCCAACAGCTCCCTCTTTTAGTCCAATAAAAGGCTCTTTTTCTTATAACAATAAATACAATACAAAACAATAATAACAATTAGGCCACAACTATGAAAATTATAAGGTATAATGTACATTCCCAATGTCCAGTCCATACATAATTGGTAACTGATATTAATATTCTATTATTTATCTCAATGAGTTTAAAGTTCTATACCTAACTCAGTTTCCATCCTGACTTGCATTACCAATTTAAAAACATCTTCTTAGACCTAGAACATCCTTTTAATTCCTAAACAACTTAAAACTTAACTGTGAGACTACAACTATCTAGTCTTCAACCACATCAGAGACCGGAGAAGGATAAATATATCTGAATAAACAAGAAGTGCAGAGTCAGCAGCTTCCAAAACTAAGAAATGACAAACAAGTGGCTGTCTGGACAGTCCCAATTTCTCTTAATATATTGGAGCATCTGTCTTCAGCCTCTTGTCCCAGTATCTCTGATAGACATTAATTGTAAAGCAGGAGTTATGAAAGACTTGCCTACCATATCTTGGCAGAGCTAGACTGTTGACTTACCTGCTTTCAAGTTTTGTCCTTTTTGGACAGCATTCTGTCTACAGTAGAAGCAAGGGATTTCTCTTGCCCAGTGACAAGCTTGCCACTAATGCAGCCATTTTTCAAATGGAGATTCTTCAATGTTCATTATCTACTTGGAGTAGAATGGGGGTGCTGTTGGGAGCTGACATGTCTCACTATCAGAAAATCTTAAGAAAACATCTTTGAATGCCATATTCTACAGATCTCTTGAGGTTGTTGAAGACCACCTATCTATCTCTGTATATTTGGATAAGCAAATTTGCTTGTCTCTTAGCAGCTTGATTTCTGATTAACTTAGAAAACATCTGTGATACACTACGCTAGTACCTAACAAAATGACATTTGGATGATTATTAGTTTGCATTTCTTAATTATCCTAACAGTTTGTGACAGTTGCTATCAAAAGGCCAAAACATCACATTGCATTTTTAAGCGTTATGTAGGTACAATACCTTAAAAAGAGTTAACCTTAATTTTATACCCATATACAAAGATCAATACCAATGTAGCCAAAAATCTTAATTTTGTGTCAATATACAAAGATACAAGAGCATATTCAATAATCTGTCCCCTTTTATTTATCATTCCTATATTATGTCTATGTCCCTTTTTTTCCAAGCCCCCCCCCCCACATAGGAGAGAAAGAAGAATAGAGAAAAGAAAAAGAGAGAAATCCCTGGGTCTAACCTCACAAACCTTGTTTAACAAGACCATTTAACAGCTTGTAGCCAATCCCCATAAATAACAACAAACATCTATAACCTATCAAAAGACCAAAGGGGGGGGGAGGAATCACCCACCCTGCCTTCTGGGAATGGGATGTCGCTTTCTCAAAATTGCTTCCTGTTGATTTGGGATGTAAGAAACCTGTTTGGGGGCCCAAATAAGAATGGGAAAATGGTTAAGCAAGTTAATAGTAACCCTTTGACGTCCAGTCTTCTTGTGCTCAGGTATTTAAATGTCCTAAGAAGTTTGTAGTCAGAGGCTATACTTCAGGGCTTTACTGAAGTCCTGGCTGGAACAGTCTATGGGGCTGAACCATCTTATTTAGCCCTTTTGTTCTGTTTGTAGATTTTTGAGGAAATAGCTATTTAGGAAGTCTTCGAGACTAGATCATCTAGGTTACTTGTCTTCTTTGGTGTCTGGTTCCTTTTCTTCAGAAGTTTCACTTGTCCAGTTGTTACTGGACTCCTCAGATGGATACTTTTAATCTCCTGGAAAGATAAGAAAGCTCTGCCGTAATTCTAACTCTGGGGCACTACTATTTTCTTTGGTGGGGGGGGGCAGGTAATATCTTTCTAGAGCAAATTGGTTTTTTTTTTTTACAATATAAAAAGTATTATCTTTCAATTGAGATTTTTTAAAAATTCTTTTGATATTCTTTCTCTTTAGAAAACAAACAAGAAAAGAATTTTTTTTCAAAAGAAGGAGGGGTCACAAAACACCAAAAGAAAATTGGAAGCTCTATAAGCAAAAGACAAGATTAAAAAAAAAGCCCAAACAAAGCAATGAGACCAAAAAAAAAATCTACAAAAATATCGAGTTCATTTTGTATTAGCCATCTACTGCTGGGCATGGACTCTCTCCTTACATGTAGTTTATATACCCAGTAAGACTAATTTTTCCTTTGCAAATGGCTATCCAAATGGAGATAGCTTCTTGGTTAGAAATGGGGACTCATGCCCACTTCCTCCTCCCAGCACTGGGATCCCATTCTGGTTTGAACGTGTACAGGCCCTGTGCATACTGCCATAGACTCTCAGTTCATTATGTGTGTCAGTCCTTTTATGTCTAGAAGACACTGTTCCCCTGTTGTGATCCTTTCTGTCTGGCTGTTATTATCTTTCCCTCTTCCAAATAGTTCCTTGAGCCCTGAGGGGAGATGTTTTATGACGATATCTCATTAAGGACCATGTGTTTCAAAATGTCTCATTTTCTTTATATTGTCCATTTGTGGGTGTCTGTGTTAGTTACCATCTACTACAAGAAGCTTCTCTGATAATGGTTAAGTGAGACACTAATAAATATATGGGTATAGCAAAATGTTTTTAGGGGTCATTTTATTGCTTTGTTCCTTCAACAGAACAATCGTATTTGGTTTCCCCTAGGTCAATGGCCTATCTAAGTCTGTTTCTTGGTCACCTGAGCAATGCCAGACATGGGTTCCATCTCTTGGAGTGAGCCTTAAATTTAAGCAGATAATGGTTGGTTATTCCTGCAGTATTTGTGCCATTATTGTGCCAGTATATCATGAAGGCAAGTAGGTCACTATTGTAAATTGCAGGCTTGGTAGCTGGGTTGATATTCAGCTTTCTCCTTTAGTAGCATGCAGAGTACCTTTCAGTACCATGAACACTAGTCAGTAAGGGTGAAGGCTCTAGTTAGGAGCCAACTCAGCTTCTCCTTGTTCATTGAGATATGTAATTGTTATCTTCAGCAATAGGACCTTACCATCAGATTGTGGAGAGGAACCAATCACCTGTGTTGTTTCGAGGTTTCCATGGGACTCCTTTGTCCGGCAACTCACTCAATTAGATGTAAACTTCCATTCCTGGCACTGGAAGTTTCATTTCATGGTAAAGATGTCTAGTTGAGGCATTATCTCCCCCATTATTTGGTGACTCTAGATTCTTTTCATATATGTATATATTTTAAGAAACTTCTACATTAATATGTTGCCATAGGACTCCTCAAATAATCATTTCTGACTGAGTTTTTCAAGTATTGGTTGATGTTCTGAGCATCTACACAAGGCTAATAGAATTGGGAGAGAGCTATTCAGAAAGCAGCATGTTTTGTAGCACAAAACGTACATTAAGGAAAAGGGGCAAGTCTCAACTGTTAATGAGAAATTTATGTTCAAAGTAGCCACTAACAAGGATTGGGGATTTAGCTCAGTGGTAGAGCACTTGAGGCAGCCCTGGATTTGATCCTCAATTCTAGGGGGCAAATAGCCACTAACTATACATAGTTCTATGTATACAGTGCTTGTCTGGTATTTATGAGGAATCTGAATCCCAGCATTGCCAAACAACATGTTACCCTCTCCCCAAATCAAGAACTATTTATGAATTTAATACTTCATATAACAGACTCAAATAAAAAGCACATAGAATATATCTACAATAAATTCTATAGGTTTGGATTGTTTGAAAGGTGTAGAAGAGCTTGTTTGTTTTAGGATGACAGTGACTTCATCACCCACCTTCACTCAGAGAAGTTACTGATCAGTATTAGAAAGTCCAGTTGTGCTTTAGTTAACAATGAGGATATGTTCTGAGAAAAACATCATCAGGCAATTTTGTGATTGTGTGGACATCATAGCAAGTACTTACACAGACCAACATAGTACAGCTCACTCACTTGATGTGGCATCTTAATGCAGTCAAGAAATGTAGTAAAAATGAGTGAGACTTCTGCCAATGTAACATGGCATATACTATTTTAGAGTGAACTTTAATTTATTTTGACAATGTTAGGGATGAAACCTGCGATCTTATGCATGCCAGTCCAGCACTTTACCCCTGAGCTATATCCTCAGCCCTTGAACTTTTTTTTTTTCTTTTTTCTTAATGTAAGTAGAAGTATTCTTTCAAAGAACTATGAAGTGGTTGGGAAGAGGCTTTAGTAAAGTGCTTACCTTAATTGCAATCCATGAGAATGTGAGTTTAATCCTCAGACCTCATGTGAAAAATCAGGTGGGATGGGGTTTGTAGGATTCTTGTTGCTAACCAACCAGCCAACCACTCTTAGTGAGTTCCAGGCCAATAAGGGAGATCATGTCATCAGTAATAAGTAAACAGCTAGACAGTGGCCAAGGAATAACACTCAGGATTGTTCTTTTGGCCTCCATATATGTACACATATGTGTGCATGCATGAGTATGTACCAAAAAGGTATAGTGAAACAATCTAAACTAGTGATGGAATCATTTATCATTATCAAGTACTGGTTATTATATATAACAGTTTTGTTGTGTTTCTATACAACTGGTAGGGCAGAAGCTCTATTTACACAAAAATCACACAGATACTTGAGTAATGTGATGCACTATGAAATTGTTACAGCTACAAGGTCACTAGGCAATGGGGATTTTTCATCCCCCTCATAATGGGGCCGCCATTGTGTATATTGTTTGTTGCTAACTGCAGTGTATGACTTCACTTTTTTGCTTAGGTGAAACTTATTTTATTGCTGATCCTAAACTGGTCTCTTTGTTCTAATGCCCTGAATAATTTCTGCAGTGCTTTGTTGGTGCAGTTAAAGAAACAGATGCTAGTGATTTGGGGTGTTGTCATGTCCCAGATGGTTAGTTTTCTAACAGTCTTCCTCACTGTTTCTCCTTTCAGACTCCATCAAATAATTTTCAAGTACACTCTGTAAGTGATTAGTATCACCTTCCTTGCATTTGATTTTGTGACTACAAACAAAATTCTGTTAAGACTTTTCAGTCTGCCTTTATTTGATGTTTTTTCATTTTCCTTTTTTAGAGGAGCTAAGTGGTGTTTGCTAGGATAGAGTTTGTTTCTTTTGCATACACCAAAAAACCTAATAGACCATGTATTTCATAAAGCTTGTCTCATGATGGTTAACTGGTATAAAAGCCATAAGAAACTCTTTTCTACCTGTTTATATAAATAAATACCTACCCACATGTTCTGAAAGTTGTTTTTTTGTGAAGGCTTAGTGTTTTGTGACTTTTAAGCTTGGTATATTGGAAGAATTGACATTAAGTAAACATCCATGTTCTTGTTTTCATCGGCAATTAGTGTGTTAACCAGACAAATAATCTAGAGTGCCATAGTGCCTGGCTGTATGTAAACCAGTGTCTCCTAAACGTCAGTGTATGTAGAACCAAGTGTTGGGCTAGTTTAGAATTTCATAGGGCTTTTACTTAAATGCACTGGAACTCAAACTCTGGCCTTTTTTTTTTTTTTCTGCCTAGGGGTGGCCTCTTGGATAGTCTTATTTATTTTTTAAGTTCAAGTCATGTTATAAATTCAGTTAGACATTTTTTAAAATGTATTTATTATGTATACAGTGTTCTGTCTGCAGGTATAACTGCAGGCCAGAAGAGGGCACCAGATTTCATTATGAATGGTTGTAAGCCACCATGTGGTTGCTGGGAATTGAACTTAGGACCTTTGGAAGAACATTCAGTGCTCTTAACCTCTGAGCCATCTCCCCACCCCCTTGGATAATCTTATTATGGAACCCTGACTGACTTGATACACATGATGTAAAATAGTCTGATTTTGAATTCAAAGATTGATTCCAGGACTGCTGTGGGTACTGTTTGTAGATTTTCAAGTCCCTTATATAAAACAGTGCTGTATTGCGTGTGACCTATATACATTTTTAAATATACTTTGTATTTTCTCTAGATAACTGGTAAATAAAAATTGTAAACACTATATAAGTAGTTGCTATTCTGTATTGAAGTACTTTTTATGTGGGTAAAAGCAGCTCTACTTCTCCCTGCTGGTAAAGACCAGTTCATTCTTACAAATCAGCAGCTGCCCTTGCCTGTTGCTCCTTAGGCCCTACAGTTTAAAGTTACTCTGCTGGCAGCTGGAGCTTGTACTTCAGTTGAGAATCTTGTTCTGCTCCTTTACCCCAAAAGTGTACACACTCTTAGGAATCAGTATCTCCAAACCTGCAGAGTCACTCAGAAATATTAGATGTATTTCTTGTGGAATGAACTTATCTTACTTGACTTCTCACTTGAAGTGGTTTTCTCCTTTAGTCTAATTATTATTTACCTGAAAAATTTTGCCTTATTTGTTTGTGTTTTATTTTTCCCTTTTGAGAGAGGATTGCCCAGGCTGACCTCAAGCTCTCTGTGTAGCTGAGGATGACCTTAAATTTCTGATTCTTCAAACTTCTGATTCTCTGGCCTCTGCCTCTTGAGTGCTGTGATTACAGTGATGTGCTAACATATGTTTCACTGCCAGTTTTAGGGTTTGGTTTCATTTGGTTTGTTTGTTTGTTTCAATCTAACTATAAATTTGCATGTAGTGACCACTGTGTCAAGACTTAAGTGGTACTTTTGCAGTATGGTTCTAGAACCCACTTTAGTATATAACTTCCTCCCTATCTTCTTTCTGACTTGCAAATTCTACTCCCTACCTGCCAATTCTTTTCAAGGCAATATGGTTTGAATAATATGTATCACCAAATATGTATATTTCTTTTTCAAGAGTTGCTTGCCTTTGTTTCTTGATATTCTCTATTCAGAAAAACCTTTTATGGGGCCAGTAATGCTTAGCCCATAAAAGGTACTTGCAGTCAAGCTTGAAGACCTGAGTTTGGTCCCCAGAATGCACAAGGTGGGGAGAGAAACCTTACTCCCAAAAGTTGTTCCCTGGCCTACATGTGTGCACTGGAACCCCTACAAAATGAATAGAACTATAATTTTAAAAAAATGTCTTTCATGTATTGGTTTTATTGCTAGGAGTGTTAGGTGGGTGATTGGTTGAGTCTCTTTTACTCTGTGTTGGCCTAAACTTGAAATCCCAACAATTTTTTCCCTTTGGAAGGAAAGACTTTATGTACCCCGGGTACCCCTAAAAGTGAAATTCACTGATACCGCAGGTTCAGTCTTACAATGTTTATTTCCCATCTTCTGGCATTTACATTACCAAGTACTGTAAGGTACAAACTATCTCTGATGTATTCCTTTGTTCATTCTGTTAAACAGATATGATATCTGTTCAGCAGTCTGATAAGGACTGTCACTGCCTGCTATGTAAGAGTGTCCTGGTGTCATTAGTTCCTTACTTCACCTCACACAGACGTACATAGATACCTTGTGAAGAAATCTTGTCTTTGGTTCTTTTGCCTTACAGAACATTGAACTGGAATCATTATCTTAGTTCCATTTAGTTGTAGGGGGCCAAGACTAAAATGACTTCACATATCTGGTGTCTTAGTGCTATCCATGTGGTCTTCCCAAATCATAAGCAAGCATGAGCTTTTTAATAACATTGATGGGCTTCTTATTGTACTTGCATGTCTCTAGTTAGGTATCCTCAATCCTCTTCCATTCTACTAATTGGAACAAATCATAGAACTAATGCAGATCAGTGGAAGAACACATAGATTCCAGTTCTAGATGGAAGCTGGTATAGTCCTATTGCAGGAGAGTTTATGAGATAAGAAATACCTTTGTAGTTGTATTAGAAGTTTAATTTGCTGTAACTGCTATCTTCCAAATCTTTGTAGAACTTTCTTGACCTAATTTCCTCTTTTAATCTTTATCCCTTTTTTTAATACACTTAAAAACATTTTTCACTTGTCATTTTAATAAGGATTAATCAGAGAGATACTATATGTTCAACTCTTCATAGATAATTGGAAATTGTGATCTTTGGATTCAGGGTTATTGTTGCTTTTTCTTAGTGTCCCCATGTTGCCTTATTAATGTAATGGAAAGCAAGTTGAATTGATTTCTTTTTCCTCTGTTACTAATTGATATTTGGTAAGTTACATACCAGAAGGACAGTAGTTAGCAGTGGTCCGTGCTGATGTAAAGATATTCCTTACAGGAGACTAAGGGATACATATTATATGGACAATTTAAGCTTGTCTGCTTAATCACCGTATACCAGTAATCTTAAACAACATAAGATTACTTTCTGTTGGGGATGTGGACTGCTGTGAAGTTCTCATTTTAGTATGCTGAGGCTCATAGTTAAAATTATATTTTTATCACCCTGGTGTTTTTGTTTTATAATTAGTTATAAGAGGGCTAAAGAAAGATTGCTGCTTTCAGAGTGAACAGTAATGTTTTCCATTGGATATGTTTTTGCTAAGTAGAAAATTATAACATTGAATCTTTAGAAAATTGTGTTTTAAGGGAACTTTGTAAAGCCATGGGGCTGGAGAGAGATGGCTCAGTGGCTTAAGACTGTTTACTGCTCTTGCAGAGGACCCAAGTTGAATTTCTAGACCCCACTGTGAGCAGCTAATAACCACTTATAACTCCAGCTCCAGAGGAATCAGATTTCTCTGGTTTCTGTGGTCACCTTCAGTCACGTGAACATACTCCTTACCACTACCTTATTCACATAATTAAAAATAAAATAAATCTTTAGAAGAAAGAAAAACTCAGAGATCTTTCGGAGGTGTTAGATAGGATGCCTAGATATCCATAACCTCTAAAGACTGAGACTAATCTGGAGGAAACTGAAATTAAAATGAGACTTAGTTGCCTGTGTGATAACATTTCAAATACTGTTCTTATATTTAAAAAAGATCATATCTGTATAGAAATGAAATAATGAAGTTATATACTTAGATAAGAAGTAATGAGTTTTTGGCTTTTGTATTTGAGTAGATACTGTGCTCATGAAGAGGAGTTCCTCGAGGGAGCTTCTCTTTGCCTCTTTTTTTTGTTTGTTTCTTCGGGACAGGGTTTCTCTGTGTAACATCACTGGCTGTCCTTGAAATCACTCTGTAGACCAGGCTGGTCTTGAACTCACAGAGATCCACCTCCCCCTGCTTCCAGAGTGCTGGGATTAAAGGTGTGCGCTACCATACCCACCCTCCTCCTTACCTTTTTAGAACTTGTAATTCAGGGGGCTGGAGAGATGGACTCAGCAGTTAAGAGCACTGGCTGTTCTTCCAGAGGACCTAGGTTCAATTCCCAGTACACATATGGCAGCTCACAACTGTCTGTAACTCCAAGATCTGACACCCTCACACAGGTTTACATGCAAGCAAAACACCAGTGCACATAAAATAAAAATAAATAAATTATTTTTAAAAAACCATGTAGTTCAGAGTATTTTGTGTCTCTTGTATAGTTAAGAGTTCTGTCTTGGAAATGATTGGGTGCTTAAAAAGATTTGTGTTGGGAGAGCCATATTTTAGAATGTATATTTGAAAAGTAATCTAAAACCTTTCTGTTCCACAGGACTTAAATACTATTTATTCCTACCTCCATGGAATGGAGATACTGTCAAACCTCAGGGAGCACCAGCTTAGGTAAGTGTGACTGGTTTACTAGTCTATGCTACAGAGTTGCTGATTTGTTCACCAGATACTTGTTAAGCACCTTTTGCAGTCATCCTGTTTTTAGGCATTTGAAATACTTAGATTAAATCTCTAGTGTTCTAGAATTTGAAAGCACAGTCAAAAAACTTGATACAAATGGGTAGAAGTGGTATACCCCTTTAATCCTAGCACTTGGGAAGCAGAGGCAGGCAGATCTCTGTGAGTTCGAGGGGAGCCTGGTTTACATAATAAGTCTCAGGACAGCCAAGGCTACACCGGAAAACCCTGTACTGAAAAAAAAGAAAACAGCATCCTATCCTAAATCGTATCCTATGCAGAAATGGTAAGTACTGTGAGTATGATACAACATGGTGATTTAAAGTCACCTGGTAACTGCTTGAGTTTAGATGATTACTGAAGATCTATCATAGGAAGTGGTTTTTGAGTTAGAGGCCTCTGTAACAGGGCCAAGACAAGAAAGAGAATGTTGGTTTCTGGTGGCAAGTGAAAAAAGTGGTAGAATAAACTAGTCTCAAGAGCCAGATAACTTAGGAATTTTTGTAAAGCTAGGTATAGAAATTTGTTTCTTATCCCAGTTTTTCTTAGTCATGATATCTTAAGTCTACATCATATAAGCTGCAGTTTTGTTTCACTAAAATGGGATGATAACATTGTCTTTGTTACAGTGTTTTAAAGCTAAATGAGAATAACTAAAGCAAAGAACTATGCTCTTAGTATGTGCCAGATAGTGGAATTTCCCCAGTTTTCTTCCTATGGCTGATAAAGAGCATAACCAAAAGCAACGTTTATTTAGCTTGCAAGTTCTCATTACAGTCCATAATTGAGGGAAGCCACTGCAGGGATCTGAAATAGGACCTGAAGCAGAGGCCATGAAAGAACACTTGTTTCCCATGGCTTGCTCAGGTAGGTTGCTTTTTTATACAACCCAGGACCACCTGCACACAGATAGTGCTGACCACAGTGATCTGGGCCTTTCCACATCAATTGTTAAGTCAAGAAAATGCTTCATAGACTTACCTCTATCAGTCCAGTCTGATAGAGGGAATTATTTAGTTAGAATCCCTCTTCCTGATTATGTGTAGGTTTGTATCAAGTTGACATATACTAACCATCACAGAACTCAAAACTCCTCTATTTCCTTTTTGAAGATTCTCTTATTAGTTGTGCCAGGTGTTTCAGATGGGCACAGTATGTTAACCTGGGATGTCTTTTTGCAGCCAAGATCCACATACTTCATGAACCTCTGCTTCCTCTTTTAAGATAGTCAAACTTGCCAGGCAGTGATGGCACATGCCTTTAACCCCAGCATTCAGGAATCAGAGGCAGGTGGATCTCTTTGAGTTCAAGGCCAGCCTGGTCTATAGAGCAAATTCCAGGACACAGAGAAATGCCGTCACAAGAAAGAGAGAAACAAAAACAAAAGTCACACCTGCGTATCTGAGATCATGTGGTCATATTGTAGACACTTTAGAGTGCTGTGAAGCGTTAATCATTGTGGTTTTGTATGTTTTCATTCACCCTGCTTTCTTTCCATGACCCATTAGCTCACTGCTTTTCCTTAGTGTTCAAGATTCTGATGATGAAACAGATTGTTACAGTATAATTTATTTTCTACTATATTCTGTTTTCTGTATAATGTAACTTGGGTGTTAGTATTTACTAGTAAATCAGGAAAAATGAAAATTGAAAATTAGAACAGTCATTAAAATGTATTTATTTTTAAAGATTCTTTTAAAATGTAACAAATCTATACACTTAGCAGATTTTTTGTAACATTCTTCACAAGATGTGGGAATGAACCATTCAAATCTATGTTTTATCATAAAATTAGTGTGAATTGACAAGTTTTATAATGTACATAAGAATATTAAATCCACGCCACTTAATATCTATTGCTTTTTTTTTATTGACTTTGTACCTTTGTTTTACTTTGCTTGACTTTTGGTTACAAGATCTCACAATATTTCCCTGATGGGCCTGAAACTTGTGCCAGCCTTCATATGCCTCTGCCTGAAGAGTTAGGGTCACAGGCATATGCCACTATGACTGGCTTATGTTACTACTTTTTAAAAAGCAAAAGAAAGACAAAATATTTTAAGATAAACCAAAATCTTATTTGCTTTTATAAAAAAAAGTTATTGCGTTATATATTTTTTCAAGTTTAGTAAAAATTTAGTTATATGTCCAATTATTTTTCTATTGATATCACAAAATGTAATATGATATTTTCATTCAAAATATTATATTTTGAAACAAAATGTAAATAAAGCCTAGCTTTTTACTCTTTTTATTAGGTTAATGTCTACAAGAGCACGCTATGAGAGGTACAATGGCAATGAGATGCTTTTTTGGTAAGTGTTTTTTTTTTTTTGTTTTTTCGAGACAGGGTTTCTCTGTGTAGCCCTGGCTGTCCTGGACTCACTTTGTAGACCAGGCTGGCCTCGAACTCACAAAGATCCGCCTGCCTCTGCCTCCCAAGTGCTGGGATTAAAGGCGTGCGCCACCACTGCCCGGCTGGTAAGTGTTTTTATGGTTACCTCAGATTAATGACATGTTTAAATCTTGACTTTTCACATTAAAGTTCATTTGGTAGTCATAACTGAAGTATAATACACTCAAACCATAGGATACAGTCTAGTGCATCAAATGTTAGAAATATATACAACTGTGTCCAGTGTTGCTAAAGAGACTGGCTTTCTAGAACGCTCTACTCAACGCTGTTTTGGAATGATAATTATACAATTGTGGCTTTATTGTTATCGATTAATTTTACCTCTTTTTCAACCTCTTACTGATAGAATCTTTTGATCAGGTTGTTATGTAGCAGGTGACAGTCCAGGATTCTTTAATGTTATACTTTTGTTCTCTTTCACTGATAGAGTTTATATGTTGTAGTTGGTTTATCTGTTCTACTGTATATTGGGCTTCCTTCCAGATGTTTACTGTTGTGAAAGTGAAAAATAAGTTCTCTATGGGAATTTTGTTCACACCGTTTGTACCCTTACTTACTAATTACTTGATTGTCTTTCTAGTAGTAGAACTACTAGAATTTTACATATTCAATTTTAGAAGTGTCTGCCAGCTTTCTACTATAGTTGCGCCAGTATCAGTGACCATGAGCTGTTAGTAAGTCCTGGTACCCATCTGTTTTGTTTTGTTTTGTTTTTGTTTTTTCGAGACATGGTTTTTCTGTGTGACCCTGGATGTCTTAGAGCTGGCATTGTAGACCAGGTTGGTCTTGAACTCACGTAGGTCTGTCTGCCTCTGCCTCCCAAGAGCTGAGACTAAAGGTGTGCACCACATGCCCAGCCCAGGTACCCATCTTTAACAACCTTTGCAGCCTATTTTGTTTGCTTCAGTTGTAGACATTCTGCTCATCACTTCATTATCTCACTGTGATTTTATCCACAGTGTCTTGTTTACTAATGATGGTGAACGGTTCTCATGTCTTCAGGGTTTTTGCCGAGTTCCTAACAAACTCTTAAGTTCTTAACCATTTCTCTATTGTAATGTCTTATTTATATTGATGTGGGGAAGTTCTCTATAGATTATCAAAGTCCATGGTGGAAATGCTTACTGCAAATACTTTTCCCATTATGAATTTTGTCTTTTCCACATCTTTTAAACAATATATACTCCGAGGCCAAAGAGGTCAAATCTCCTGGAACTGGATTTTATAGGTGGTTGTTAGCCGCCTAACACCGATCTTCTGAAAGACCAATATATACTCTTAACTCCTGAGCCATCTCTCCAGCCATGATTTAAAGTCATACTTTTAAACTATTTATTTTTATGTTAATATCTATCCACCTTCCAACCCACCGACCTGAGGGACGGAAGTAAAGATATTAATAGAGGCAGAAGACGTAGACCTCTTTGGTCATAGGTCCTTGGGACAGTTCGTCAGGATTCCAGCAGACCAGCCATACAGCATACACTGGAACAGGTATCAGCAGCAAAGGGAACACAGCAATCAGCAGCAGTGGCTACCCAGCTCCAATATTGTCAGCAACAGTGATGGCAGTTGCCACATCCCCTGTTGAGGCCATGGTCTTCTGCCCATCCTGGGCCATGATCAGCAGCAAGTCTTGGCAGCAGAAAGTTTTGGCAAAATGCTGTCTGTAGTGTTTCAAAGCAAAGCCCCTCTGCGTTTCTGGGCCTTCATTTATATCTCCTCAAAATCCGCACAAGGATGTTTTCCAATTGGCCAACCTCATGTCCTCCACATGAGGTACTTCCTGTTGACCAAGATCACATGCTTTCCAAGGAGTCTGTCCATCAAAGGATGTTTTCCAGCAAAAAGCATGTTTGCCTCACGTGACAGTTTCCTACTGGCAAAACATCACGTGCTCTTCTATCAGAATGTTTTTCATGCCCCCCTCACAAGTCTGTTTTTCAGTGGTGGACAAAGAACCCCCACATCTCATACTTGAGACCAAGACAAAAAAGCACATTCATTCAACACAAGTGTGTTTCTGAAGAAATCAAAACTTCCACCACAATGATTAGTGCTTTTTATGTCTGCTTTTAAAACATTTACAAATACCCATCTCTGCTTTAAGACTGTAAATATCATGTTCTGTTTTTATTTACAACCTTGGGTATGTCGCAAAATGTAATTGAATTCTTATTTTCCTTGATTTAATCATATTTAAAAATAAAATTCATTCTGTGTAACAGCTGTATTCATTATAACAACAGTTATAAAACAGAAGTGTAATTTTTGTACATTAGATATAAAATTGAAAAGCCCTCGAACTTACTGGCACAGGTGACAACTTCCTGAACAGAACACCAACAGCTTAGGACCTGAGACCAACAATCAATAAATGGAACCTCATGAAACTGAAAAGCTTCTGTAAGGCAAAAGACACTGTCATTCAAACAAAACGGCAGCCTACAGACTGGGAGAAAATCTTCACCAACCCCACATCTGACAGAGGGCTAATATCCAAAATCTACAAAGAACTCAAGAAATTAAATGCCAAGAAACCAAATAATCCAGTCAAAAAATGGGGGACGGAGCTAAATAGAGAATTCATAAAGGAGGAATCCCTAATAGCCGAGAGACACTTGAAGAAATGCTCAACATCCTTAATCATCAGAGAACTGCAACTCAAGATGACTCTGAGATTCCATCTCACACCTGTCAGAATAGCTAAGATCAAAAGCTCAAATGACAGCACATACTGGCGATGGTGTGGAGAAAGGGGAACCCTCCTCCATTGCTGGTGGGAGTGCAGGCTTGTGCAACCACTATGGAGGTTAGTATGGTGATATCTTAGGAAACTTGGAAAAGCTTTGCCTCAGGACCCAGCCATACCACTTCTGGGTATACACCCAAATGACTCCTCATGGAATCATAAGGAAGTTTTCTCATCTATGTTCATAGCAACCTTATTTGTAATAGCTAGAAACTGGAAACAACCCACATGTCCCTCAACTGAAGAATGGATTAAAAAACTGTGGTACATCTACACAATGGAATATTACTCAGCTATTAGAAACAATGAAAATATGCAATTTGCAGCCAAATGGATGGAACTAGAGAAGCTCATCTTGAGTGAGCTAACCCAGACTCAGAAGGATGCACATGGCATCTATTCACTTATAGTAGGATTTTAGCTATATAGTACAGGATATCTATACTACAACCAATGCACCAAAGGGAACGTGGATAGACTTTTGTTTGTTTTTTAATTTTCTCTCCCTGGCAATGAGACACTTCACTGGAGGTACTGCCTTGAAGGCCCCCAGTGTATGAGGAGGCTCTTGGCCCTTATATGACTTCTGAACTGGGGCGAGGGACTGTTATGTAGGGACACTCCACTCCAGAGGAGTGGGATGGAAGGGTTAGGGGTAGAGGGTGGGAGGGCGGGTCTGGGAAGGGGGGAAAGAGGACAATACGATGGAGATGTAACCTGAAGCAACAAATAAATAAATTTATTTATATAAAAAATAAATAAAATTGAAATTATGTAGGTTTTTATTTAGTCTATTGTGTGTGTGTGTGTACTTTAATGAAGGAAATCTGAGTTGATAATAGAGAAAAGGTTAAAAATGTGTATTTAGCAGCATTTAAAAATAATTTATGTATTTTTCTTTGATGTAATATTAGACTTTACGTTTTTTATATATTAATTACAACACAAGGACCTGAGACTTTGTCAGTGAATTTTGGATACGTTATTTAATTGAAAACTCTTTGGTTTATTTTTTGTTTAGTTTGTGGTTTCTTGGGGGTCAGGGGTGAAACAGGATCTTACTTTTTATCACTGGATAGCTTGGAATTTTCTTTGTAGACCATGCTTGCCTCAAATTCACAGCAATTGCCAGCCTCTGCCTCCTGCGTGCTGGGATTAAAGTATGTTTTTTGTTGTTGTTGTTTTGCTTTTGAGACAGAGTTTCTCTGTGCAGCCCTGGATGTCCTGTAGTACCAGGTTTGCCTCACAGAGATCCACCTGCCTCTACCTATAGATTGCTGGGATTAAAGGTGTGTACCACCATATCAAACTGAAGTGCTTTTAATGAGTTATTTTCCTTCATGTGACTTTTGTGGCATTTTGTATCAGGTATTTGGAAAATATTAATGATAATGAATTTTGTAGTTCTTCCATTTGACACATTTTTATACATTATTTAAAAGAAAAATGTCATTAGCTCATGCAACCACTAGTTTCTTCCCAAAAATTTAGGAATGTTCCAAGCTTGATACATCTTCTAAAATTAAAATTTTTGAAAGCTTTAGTTGATTAGTTGACAAATTTATAATTATGTTTTTGTGATGTCTCGATTACCCCTCAGCTATTAGTACTGTTTTCATTTTTCTGTATACATTGGAGAATCAACCCAGCTGTTTCCACATACATAAAAACCTGTTGGACAGCTTGGCTTTTGTGTTAGGATAGCATTAAATCTAAATCATTGCAGAGAGAATTGACATTTTTGGAAATACCATCTTTGAGCCAGGTGTGGTGGCACACAGCTTTAATCCCAGCACTCAGGAGGCAGAGGCAGGTGGATCTCTGAGTTCAAGGCCAGCGTGGTCTACAGAGTGAGTTCCAGATAGCCAGGGCTACACAGAGAAAACCCTGTCTTGGAAAAAAACAAACAAACAAACAAAAACCTTAAGAAATACCATCTTTCAGCCTGCATATATATCCATTCTTCCATTGATTTGCTGGTCTTTAATTTTTTTTTTTTTTTTACAGTAGTGTTGTATTTTGCTTGGAAAGACTTTTGCTGCGTGTATAATTCTAAACTGGTAGATTTTGTTGTTTTGAAATGTGTGTAGTCTTTTTTATCTGTAATACTTTTTAGCTGTTGATTTATTATGTTCTGTACATTTATGTCAGCGTCTGTTGTTGTTTTCTGAGTGACATTGTTTTCTCAGGTAACTTCTGAATTTTTCCTCTTGTTTCTCACCAGTTGTGTCTAGTGTCCTTAAATGTGATTTTGTTTCTCCTTACATTTGTTTTTTTTTTTTTTTGGTTTTTCGAGACAGGGTTTCTCTGTATAACAGCTCTGGCTGTCCTGGACTCGCTTTTTGTAGACCAGGCTGGCCTCGAACTCACAGAGATCCGCCTGCCTCTGCCTCCCAAGTGCTGGGATTAAAGACGTGCGCCACCACCGCCCGGCTTCTCCTTACATTTGTTAAGGATTTATAGAATTTTATCTTTTGACTTGCTATTTTCAGTAAATTAAAAAAAAATTTTTTTTTTACCCAGTATTTTTTCATGGTTGGCTTTTTAACTGATTGCTCTTTCCTATTTTTAAATTTTTGTCTCTCATCTTTATACCATTTTCCATACTTATTTTCTCTTTTATTTTCTACTGGCTGAATTTCTGGTTTATAAATTCTTGTTTTCTACTCTTTCTAGTCCTAAATAAAACTCCGGTGTTTTAATTCTTGTGTGTGTTTTGATTTTTCAGTTCTATCTTTTGATATATTTTTCATAGATTTCAGTGCTTTGGTAAATATTCTACCTTGTTCTTTTGAACTTTTGTTTGGGGGGGGGTTGTTTAGTTGGTTGGTTGGTTGGTTTAGTTTTGAGGTTACTAAATATAATGGGTTTGGTTTTGTTGTTGTTTTCTAATAGTTTTGTTCTCATCGTTCTTGGTAATTTTCAACTGAATGCCAGTTGCTGCATGAACAGTAGAAGCCTTGCAGGTCTTATCCTGAGTGCTTAGATATGTGGTTTGTTTGTTCTTTTTGCAGTTTGGTAGGCAGAATGCAAATACCTTAATGCAAAAAATGCTCTGTGGCTTATCTGGTAATTAGTGAAAGTTTTCTTTTCGTTGTCTGTAGTTTTTAGGAGTTGGGGAAGCTGCAGATCACTAAAAACAAAATGAGTAAAGAGAATTGAGAGAATTCTTGAAAAGGGGGGGGATAATTGTAATATTGAATTTTGTGGTAGATATAGAAGAGAGGGAGAGAAGAAAATGATAAGATCATTATGGGATAGACAGATGATAAGAATATAAGTAACAAACAGTTGCAAAAGAGAGTGGTGACATTGATTGGAATCTTGAACTCTAGCTTCCGGAAGATCTGATAGCTTGTGCTGAAGCAAATACTCCAGTAAATGACCTTGGAGGCTCATTTAAAGTAAAGTAGAAGATGAGATCTCTAGAGCCTGGGCATTGGTGGCTAACATGGGGAGTCTTGGCAGTGGGAGGCTGAAGGTAGGAGATGGCCATGACTTTGGGACCAGTCTGATCTACATAGAACGTTCCAAGTTGGACCTACAGAGTGAGACCCTGCCTCAAAATAAATAAATGAATATCTTTAAAAAGTAAGACCCTGTCTAAATAAATATCTTTAAAGAGATCAAGAAATTGAGATGGGTGAATATCAATGTAAGTATAAAGCCTGATAATATCAATGTTAGAAAGGAATTGTATCAGCTAAGAATTCTACAAGAAATGGGAGGGTTGACCTTTAAGTCCATAACTGATTACATTGAAGGACCCTGACTTGATGGGATAATGTTATGCATTCTAAATGTTAATTGGTCCTGTTTGCTGTCTGTTGCTTACATTGTCTCTGATTGGTTGAATAAATGCTGAGGCCTGGAGATTGGGCAAAGACGGAAGGTAGGCAGGACTAAGGTACGCAGGCTTCTGAGACAGAGAGCATCTTGGGGGAAGAAGCCTCCAAGGAGAATCCAGGAGCAAGCAAGGAGGACACACATCATGGGGTAGATTAAAGAAGATCATTCCATGTGGCTGAAACATCATCATAGCGTGGAGAATAACAATCCAAAGGGACATATGTATATATGGGGTCATATTTGGGTAATAGCATTATGAGCTAGCTTAGATGGGCTAGGATTACACAATTCAGGCCAAGGCTTGTTAAAATCAATCTGGTGTCTGTGTGTATTCATTTATAATGGCAGGTTAAGGATTAACAGCCGCCAAACCAATTAAGTACAATATAAATGCTAGCAAATAATTTAATTAGCCATTTTTTCTACACTGACTGGTATGATCTGATGATCTAAAATTTAAAGCAAGGAATTTTTAATAAAGGAAAAGAATGGTTTGATATTGATAGTAAGTATAAGGAGAGTTCACTGAGCCATCTCTAGGCTCAGAGGCAGGAGAAATATCTGAGAGAAGCCATCTATCATTAAAAATATTTGTAGAGGAGGCAGTGTCCTAGAAAATCCTCAGGGAACACACTGGGAATATACCTGTCAGATATCTAACTGTAAAAGTAGCCATGTGGCTTTTCTATGCCTGTTTTAACTCTAAATAATGACATGGAGACTTACATTTATTTACTATAAGCTTTAGGCTCTACAAATGGGCAGATAGTCAGCTATTCTTGACTGACAATATTGGCCCAGCCTACTTCTCAGCCACATGGCCCATTACCTGCCATCTTAGTCTCTCACCTTGGCACCACCTCCTTCATCTGTGTACCAACTACTCTTCTCTTCCCTCCTGTGACCCCTGCCCGTCCCCACCTGAGACTCTTCCCCTTTATCCACCTCTGTCCCCCCCCCCCTCTGTGTGTGTGTGTGTGTGTGTGTGTTTGTATGTGTACACTTGTACGCCTACACGCCCACCTGGAAGTCCTACCTTTTCCTCTCCTGTCCAGCTAACTTATTGAGCTCTTTATTTAAATAATCAGAAGTTGACCAAAATAATGAGTTGGGAAATGCTTCATAATAATGACAATACCAAAGTCGTCCAATCTGCAACCAGATCTCTGGGTACAGAAATCAGTATTTGACTACACAGTACACAAAACCATCCTCCAACATCTAACTGGCTAACTGGAGTTTAGAAGACTTCAGTGTTTTTATCCTTGTGCTTGGTTGTTAAGGGGGGGGGGGGGGGGTTAATGAGTAGCTGTAGTATTTTAAATTTTTACTGACAAGTATAACATTTTGACAATCCCAGAAAATTAGTGGTAAATAAGGGACATCCAAAAATACTAGGGTATTTGATGAAAGTTGTTGAATTGTATAAAAATTTTTTTTAAAATAGTAATTTTAAAAAGAATATTTTCAGCCGGCCGTGGTGGCGCACGCCTTTAATCCCAGCACTCGGGAGGCAGAGGTAGGCGGATCTCTGTGAGTTCGAGGCCAGCCTGGTCTACAAAGTGAGTCCAGGACAGCCAGAAATACACAGAGAAACCCTGTCTCGAAAAACCAAAAAAAAAAAAAAGAATATTTTCTTTTTCTCTCTCACCCATATACTCTCCCACCCTCACACCCTCTGGTATACTAGGAATGGAACTTTAGGCCTCAAACATGCTAAACAAGTTGCTCTATCACTGAGCTACATCCCCACCACCTTTAGTGGCTTGAAATTGGAATTTTAAATCAAGTTCTACTGGACTTGATATTTAGACTATGACCGTATATGAAATTTTAAATTGTCTGCAGATGTAAGTACTTGTAAATAAATAGGCTTTGCCTACAGTGGTAGTATTTTGTTTCCTACAAGTAGACTCTCTGAACACCTGATCGTTTTAGTTTTCCTTAAATTTTTCTGGAAAGTCATATACAGTTGTATGTAAGAATATGTTTTCTAATTTTCAGTGGAATATTTCTGAAATAGGTTGTTTTAAAACGTGCCTTGATTGATAAATATTCCCTGGAATAGTATCCTTCCTTTTATCTTCCCGCATTCTTGACAACTGCTAACTTTGTATACTGTTTACCAGCCCTTTCCATGCGGACCTAAAGTTAATTATAACAGCATTGGTCTTACTCTTCACCCTTAACCCCATCTTCTAATACTGGCTGTTTTCGGTACTACCTTTCATAAGTATTTGTATTTTCTTTGATGTATGTGTTGCACTTTGCTATCCAATACGTATGTTATATATACCTCCTATATGACTGTACTTTGTAATGATTGTGATTGACCATCATACATAGATAAAAGGACAACTAGAAAATAGATGAACAATAAGAAAAATGGAACTCCTAAAATTGTGTTATGTAACAGTAGGAAGGATAAACTTGTAGAGCTGCAGGATAGAATGCCTTTTTGCCCTTTGCTGTATTTTATCAAAGAGCTGATTTTGATTTTCATTGTCATTAAACAATAGTCATATTTTTTATCAGTTTCTAAGTTGGGCTAATTTATGAGAATTTTCTTAAAATATATTCAGTGTTCTCATGTTTTCTGTTTATTAGTGATATAAAGTGTTTTTTTTTCCCTTTTGTGTGTGTATTGAGAATTATCTACTTTTCCCCCAGGTGAACATGCTCTGTGTAAAGTATTAGGCAACATGCAGATTCCTCAGTATTGTTACTTAATTTTTAATTATTTGCAGTATTATGAGAATGTATTCTATGCTTTGTATTCATATTGAATCTGCATGCATGTAGATATTTGTATTTGTTTACACTCTTTCTTATATATTTAAACAGTTCAGAAACTATTGCCAGATGTTGGTATATCCTGCTTTCTGGATCAGTACTTGTAAAAGACTCTATGGTCCTTCCTCCGTGCAGGTAAGTTTCCATTGATACTGGGTAGTTTTGTTTTGTGAGTGGGTGTTAACTATGTAGACTTACCTTAACTCTATACTCTAGCCTCAGCCTCAGTGCTGGGATTTTTGCAGTCTGCTCCATCTACCTAGGCAAATTAGTATTGTAACTCTTTTGTTCCTTCTTTCAGATCTTATATCTTTTTTCTCAATGGTTAATATATTTTTAAAATATATTTTTCTATTGGTACTTTCGGACATTTTTGGAAGGAGTCTAGTATGTATACTTCAGACAGTGTAATTTTCCTGTTCTTCCTGTTTGAACCTTACTCAGTTATATAACTTAGGACAAAATTTAGTTTTCTGGAAAACAGATAATAATCCTTGGTAAGTGTTGTCATCAGGCATTAGCAAGTTCTGCTCAAAGCTTTCAGAAGTTTGTAAAAAACTCATACTCTAGAGTCGGATTGCTGAAGTTCATATTTCTACCTACCAGTTCTTTGGCAGATCATTTAACATCTCTTGTTTACTCAGAAATAGGTATAATAGTAGAAGCTGTTTGATAGATCAGGTCTGTGAAATAAATGAGTTAGCCTCAATAAATCTATCTTAGAAAAGTTCCTGGCTATTTAAAGTAGTTTTTAACAATCTTCAAAATTTTGTTTTTAAAATAAATACTTTGACAGTTTATTTGTATTTTGATTCTATTCCTTTCCCACTAAACCCTTCTCAACAAGTCTTTTCTGCGTGCACTGTGCCAATGTGCACGTGTACAGAAGGCAGAGGGCAAATTGAGTCGGCTCTCTCTTTTTGTCATGTGCTGTGGGGATGGATCAGTTCCTTTGCTGGACTGCACACCCCTTTACTCGCTGAATCATTTCATTGTCCCAAGAAGACTTTTAAAGCGGGATGTGAGAGTGCAGCTGAATTAGTTTAGTAGTGTTAAATGTATTAAACTTAAATTCCATGGCACAGGACACATCAGTTCATATGCCATTTTAAAAGTCGTATCTTGAGTTCTAAAGCTTTACATTGTCGGCCTTGAGTTAAGTGAAATCTGCACTTCTTCATGAGCAGAATAAAATATAATTTGTTAACTTTTTTACAAAGAAAAATTTATTGGTTCTTGGTTGATTAAGTCTTTCTACTATTCCTTTCCCTATGTTTGTAAAACTGACAGTAATGAATTTGCATTGAGTCAGCTCTGAAACAACTGTGGTTGTTTTTAAATTAGTATTTTCTACTATTTTCTCACCTGTGATTTTTAAATAGTCCAAAATTTGTTGCAAAAACTGTTTGTAGCCTATAAATGGCCATTAGTTTGTAATCAGGCAATGAAATTTGAGTTTTTAAAATAACTCGAAGAAATATATGAGTTCTTACAAAGTTAAAGTTATGTTGGACATTACCTTAGCCATCAAAAACACAGCAAACAAGATTATGTTCATTTAGTTAATATTTAAAGAAATGGGTAGCAGGTTGGTTTTTTTTTCCTGTGGAAAAACGTACAGTTCTAAACTTCAAGGAAGTACAGTTCTAAACTCTGATGCAAATAAGGGTGCATAGTCCCATTAATCTTTCTATTTATATCAACTGTGTATTCTACCATAATCTCTCTATATATTTTATCTGCTAAAGATTACCTTATAAAAGGTTCACTTCTAATATGCCATATATAAAGTAAATATAGGAAAGAGAAAGGGGGAGAGAATATGTACAAACTATGAAAAGCTATTGAAGTCCTTTTGTCTATAATTTGTCATAGGTGTAGTTCTTACCATCCTTTTATTAGTGGTTCAGAATTCCTGCCTTCAGCTGAAACTTTGCTGCTCTGGGTTGTTTACCTGATAGTGGGATCAGAATCTTATGTTCTTGATTGCCTTGACTGTTTTGTTGTTTTAGTTGTTGGAGTTCTGGACATAAACATGCTGTAAGGCACACAAAAAAGTTCCCCTAGCTACAACTGTGTGCTGCAATGCAATTTCTCCTTAGTAATTGAGTTTAGTCACTAGTGACAATAGAAAAAAATCTTTTGCTGTCTATCGGTTCCGTGGCTAAGGATAAGTCTATTTCAATTGAAGAATTATTGTGTTTTTCTGGTAGAAGCTTGAGACTAAACCAACAGAGTTCAGAGTTGGCATAAAGCAAACAAAAATACTGTGAATAAGTTATTAGATAAAGCACTAAGAATGCTGGGGAAAGCAGAAAGTATTATATGTCTGTTGCCAAAAAGTGAGTTTCTTGATTGAAGGTAATCCAATCTACAGTGCTAGGTGGGATATAATACTCTGTAAGCTAATGAGTGATAGTGCTAGCAGAATCCAGAATGTGTCTGTCCAGTTAGGATGAATAACCTGTGTAATTTAATTAAATTTTTTTTTTTTTACATATGGCACCCAGCGTACAACAATTAGAATCCATGCTTATAGCCTGAGAAGGCCTGGGTAAGAGGTAGTTTCCTAGCCAAAGGTTGGGGAACAAAACCCAAATGCATTTCAAAGGTGCAGCTACCTTAACAAACGCTGTTGCCTTGCAGCAAAGGCGGATAGCTAAGGCTCAGCTCTCCTTACCTACTAAAAAACTGTCAGCCTTCTAAACAGAGCTTGAGAGTGGAATTAACCGCCTAGATTAAAAATGGAGGTATTCATAATGCCTCAATACTTTTGTATTCCAATTGAGTTTGTTCCTCTTAGCATACAAATCATTTTTACCCTGACAATTGTGGTTCTGTTTATCTTTTTTGAGAAAGGTGGGACTTCCTGATTTTAGAACAGGAAGCCTGTGCTTTAGACAGAGAATTAATGCATTCCAGCCAGGAGCAGGAAGGAGGAGGCACACACCATGGGTTAGGAAAAAGAACCTCATTCCACATGGCCAGGAATATCGGCATACCATGGAGAATGGCAGTCCAAGGGGACGTATGTATATATGGGATCATATTTGGGTAATAGAATTAAGAGCTAGCTTAGATGGGCTAGGATTGCACAATTCAGGCCAAGGCTTGTTAAAATCCATGTGGTCTCTGTGTGATCATTTATAATGGCGAGTTAAAGATTAACAGCCGCAAAACAATTAACAATAATCAAAATACAGTTAAACAATTTAATTAATTATTTGTACAAATGGTACCCAACGCAATTTAATTAATTTTTTTTTCTACAAACCTGAGTCCTCCGTGATAGAAGAAGCTGTAGCCAGCTATTTTGTGGGTTCTGCTTTCTTCCACCCTTCTCTACCCCTTTTAATTCACCCTTTGAACCCCTAGTTAAGAGAGAAAAAAGGATAGAGAGGAAAGGAAAGAGATCCCTGAATAAAGTCAGGGATCAGAAAGGAGGCAACCAATGTTATCATTAGACTACTTTCTACTGATTAAGGTCATCAAGTTCCTTGGGGCAAGTTTGATCTTTACTGTCAGGATATCTAATTTCTTTTCACACAGCTACTTAACATACCACAACCAACAACCTACCCATTGGGGCTTTAGCATTTATATACCCTCTGAAAAGTCTCTAGAATTTCAAATGTCACACATTCACAGAAATTATCTGCAGCTGGCAAAATCACACCCCCGCCAGAACAAGGTAGATCATAGTCAACTGCTTCGAAACAACCCCATATCCCCATACCTAGGATTAAAACAAAAACATATTCTTAAAATATTTCTGTGTTTCTCCAAAGAAACCAAAATTCTCACTGCAGAGATCCATTGTAAGTCACCTGACTACAGTAGTTGTCTTGTCCCCTTGAGGAATCCAACCATATTAGAAACTCAGTATTGTTCCTACTTCTGAAAAGCTAGATACTTAGATGTAATTTGAGCCCCATCGCATCTTCTCTCCCTGCTACCCTAGTATGTTTATAGTCCCATTGCACAAGCACTATAGAAGCTAGGGAAAGAGACTGATGGATGTACTCGTTTACTTTCTTAATTATTTAGAGCCTTCTCTGGGACTGTACAGAGAAGGACTGTACTGGTTCAGCAAGTAAAGGGCTTTCCACCTAAGCATAAGGATCTGAGTTTAGATGCCTAGCAGATGTATAGGGGTCCAGATATACATTTAGAATCCCAGCGTGGTAGGGTTAAGTAGTATGTGAGAGAGGGGTTTTGAACTCTTGATCCTTGGCTTGAGTTTCCAAAATGATGGGAATCCAGGTGGGTAGCATTACCCTAGGCTCCATTGCAGGCATTTGGGAAGGTGGTGAATGTGGCAGTTACCATCTTTGTGTCATTCCTCAGGAACCATCTGATTTTCAAGATAGGGTCTCTTACTGGGACCTAAATATTTTCCAGTAAGCTAGGCTGAATGGCTGACAGACACAGCAGGGATCCACCAGACTCTGCCTCCTTGGCACTGGGATTGCCGGTGTGGACCCACTGAGTCTGAAGTTTGGACACAGGCCTCATACTTGCTTTACAGGCTGAGCTATTTCCCCAACTTCAGATGTTTTTGAACAGACATTTAAAAATAGTTGGAAATAGCACTTAAAAAAAAGCCTTATTTACCATTTCAAAGAAGTAGAATGGTAGGAGAGGTAAGAAAATATAATTTACTGTGAAAGAAAAGCAAAAAGTAAATGCAGAGGCATGGTATCAAAGGTCATCTCAGCTTAATAATAGTGAATAATAATGGGAGAGTTTTTCAATTAAAGGAAATTACATCAGATGCAGAAAGACAGGAAACAGATTCATAGTGTTAAGACTGATAAGAGAAAATTGATGGCCAGGCGTGGTGGTACACGCCTTTAATCCCCACACTCGGGAGGCAGAGGCAGGTGGATCTCTGTGAATTCAAGGCCAGCCTGGTCTACAGAGTGAGTCCAGGACAGCCAAGGATACACAGAGAAACCTTGTCTTGAAAAAACAAAAGAGAGAGAGAAAATTGATAAGAAAAAAGATTTGATTAAGAGAAAAATCGAAGGAATTTAAATAACAGATTAATAACTCACTAAGAAAACAGAATTCCCAAACCTGAATATTACATTGAGTTTAGAATGTAGAAAACAGAATTAACAAAATAGCTTGAGATGAATTTCTTTCAGAATGTATGGACAGTTTAATATTATAAAAATCAATTCATTTAAATGATTAAGAGATCAAAGGAGAAAAATGTATGAATCAGTATAAACAAACTGCAACCAGCAATAGCAGCCTAGGACAGCAGCCAGCCTTCTTTCAGGGGTCTTTCATTTAAATACTCTCTCAAGAGTCCCCAGAATTCCAAACGTAAACTATCTTCAGCAAAATCATGTCTTTGCTAGTGCACAAGGCAAATCATAGTTAGCTACTATGGATAATCTGAAGCAGCCCTGTATCCGACACCTGGGATTGAAACAAAAACAACATTTCTATGTTTTTAAATCAAAATTATCACTACAGTACACCATTCCACACATGACCCAGCATGTATTTACCTGGTATTAGACTACCTTGGTGTACCTCCAAAAACAAAAGAAAATTCAAAATCAAAGGAAGGTTCAAGTGGAAATTAGTGAGTTGATAAAGTAGGATATAATAATAGAAAAGTCAGTTAAAAGCTAATTCTTTGAAAGGTCAACAAAATTGAAAAAGGAAGTGATAATACCAAAGTTGAGCATGAACAAGGCTATTGTAATTCAACAGGAATTTTAGGAACTTTACATCAACAAATTAGGCAAATCTTGCAGACTTAAAATTCTCAAAGTGGTCTCAAAAGAAACAACTTTGAGAAGCGCCTAGACAACATCTCAGTGGGTGGGAATTGAGCGAGTTAGGTGGTGGAGAAATAGAAGATGAAGAGGAGCCAAGTGGTTTGTGCACTACGGAGTGAGGTGGAACTGTAGACGAGAAGACCGTTGCTCCTTGGGAAATGGTAGAGCTGCTCACAGACTCAAGTGCCAGTGGGCCTGTGCCTTCTTCCTTTGAGTAAACCTAGCACCGTGTGAGTCACTGTGACTCCCAGAGCTGTAGCCTGGCCCAAGAAGAAGAGTAGCTCCTAAAGAGTGGAGACCAGCAACTCACTCAACATGTCCTGCTATGTTTACTTCTCATCATTACCCTATCTACTAATCTCTCTAGTTGGTTGTGGTGGGGTTTCAACCATGAGACTGGACGACTCTGTTGTTGAATTGCAGTTTTACTGTACTGTGTTTAATTTTGGCCAGAGATTTATTTAATTCAGAATCTTGGGGTTGGACAAAATTTGAAGACACCCAGAGGCCCCACCCACCATCTGACCCACTCATAGCCCAAGCCACTACAATGTGCAGGTATAGGGTGGAGAGATGGGAAAGAAAGAGGGTAGGGTAGGTTTGAGCACTGTGAAGAGAGGGATCTGGAGACATGAGAGTGGAGAGGAACAGCCTGATGTGAGTAGCCTATGATGCTACCTGAGGAAATGGTGAAGTCCTGGCCCATGCTGCTGCTGAGAGCCATGTCTGGGTCCATGCCGTGCAACTTCAGGGGTCTTTGTCAGTGTCCCAATGTCCATGGCCCGTATTACCATCAAAAGCCACGTGGATGTTCCCAGTCTGGGCTGCTGCCTAGGACTATACTGATGTTCAAAGGCTGTGCAGAGCAGGCCCCATACTTTGACTGGGTAGCACATTAGAGCTGACCCTGGTGGTATGCACAGGTGAGCCAGCCCCAAGGGTATGAGAACAGAAGAGTTGGCCTGGCCCTTTCTGGCTGTGGCATTGGGTGAGCTAGCTAAAGGCAGTGCTTCAGAGCTTGTCCTGGTGGTGAGGGTGAGGAAGAGCTGCTGAACTGACCAACTCATCTGCCACCCAGGCTCAAATCCAGGGCTCTTGAGTTGTTTCACCCCAACGTCTACCCCATCTATGAACTACTGGAGCACAGGAAAAGACTGGTCTTGCAGATCCAAAGCTGCAGGATCTCCATGACACGCGGCAACAACAGGATATCCTAGAAGAGTCCGGTGAGGATCCAGTATAGATAGTGTAGCAAAAGCCAGAGGTCTGGAACCAGACCAGTGACTCCTGCAATGAACATTCTAAGTAAAGATTTGTGAATAAAAGGGTATACTGTGGAACATACTGTGACACACTACAGCTTCCACAACAACGTGGGGATTTTTGTTTGTTTGGTTGGTTTTATGTTTGTTTGGTATTGTTTTGTTTTTTTCATTTTGTGTATGGAGGGGGTTGCAACCCAGAGGGCGGATACAAAGGGACAGGGAGATGAATGGGATTGGGGTACATGATATGAAATTCACAAAGCATCAATTAAATTAAAAACAAAAAAAAAGGAAGCTTTGAACAAAGAGAAGCCGAGACTCACAGACTTTACCAGTGAATAAGTTTGGACACAAAAACATGTATCCTATGTGAACTCTATGAAAATAGAAGAGAGAATGTTTTCAATTTATTGCTGTGATCCACTGTAGCCACCACCAATGCCAGAGAAAAACATTACAAGTTAAAAAAAAATCCCACATTATCGTGCACACCTTTAATCCCCAAACTAGGAAGACAGATGCAGGTATATATATTGAGGACAGTCTGATCCAGCCCAGTTGAATCTACAGAGTAGGGGTGGGATCAACATGCAGAAACTGCTAACAAAATAATAGTAAATTTAACCTGGGAATGTATTTAAAAGATTGCATTACCAGCACAAGAATTTTCCAAATACAAGTTTGGTTGTGCATCCAAAGTCAGCTAATAAAACATACTATGATGAAATGATATACAAAACTGTATTTTTGGTTTGGTTTGGTTTTTGTTTTTCCAAGACAGGATTTGTGTATCCTTGGTTTTCCTGGATTCACTCTGTAGACCAGGTTGGCCTTGAACTCATAGAGCTCCACCTGCCTCGGCGCCCCCTCCCCCAATGCTGGGATTAAAGGCACGTGCCACCACCACACCCGGTCTGCCTGATAACTTAAGCACAGAAAACTTAATAAAATCCAAAATAAAGCAAAAATTGTAGCTATGCAGGTAGTAACTTCCTAACCCTAATAAAAAGCATGTACAAAAAAATTTACCTTGTGGACTTTTTTTCCAATTAATTTTTGCTCCTGGTATTTTACTGATTCCCCCCTTTTTTGTTTCATAATTTTATTTGTATGTGTTCATGTGCCATAGCATACATGTGGAGATTTAAGAACAGTGTGGAAGGGTTGTTTCTCCTTCTGCTATCTGGTTCCTGGGAATTAAACTTTGGTTGTCAGACATGACTGTAACCGTTCTTTTAAATTATTATTTATTTAACTCTTATTTATTACTAAATTCACTTATAACAAACACCAACAATTTCTTAACTATTAATCCTATAAATTCCTACAACCCCTTTAACCTATCCACTAAACCTATTGATAATCATAACAACTACTTTCATAACCTTTTAGAATCATACAGTCTCTGGGGCAGGTCCTCAGTCGTCAGGAAACCAGTCTCGGGGGTAGACTCTTTAACGCACTTAGCAGTCCTTTTTCTGGAATAGCTCAGACGCAGGTTCGTCGGGGTAAATTGGCTATCGAAGTCTCACTTTAAATAAGGCTTGAGGCTTTCTTCTCTCTGGGAGACCTCAGCGTCTGTAGGCCACCTTACTTCCTTCGTATCAGCAACTCTGCCGTTCTGCCTCAGTCTTTAAAGCTGGCCACAGTTCCGTTCAGGCCACTGTTCGGACAGGTCAAACCCCTCTAGGCAAAAGCTGAGCCACAGGGTTTAGTCCTTGGCCTTTTGCTGTCTTGCCGAGGCTTTCTCTGCTCACCAGCTTCCTTCTGCCTCAGGGAGATCTGGCCATTGGTCTACCAGAACTTTCTCCAGCAGGACTCTCGGAGCTCTCTCATATGGGGGCCCTTAGCACGCACGCGCCTCTCTGGCGTCATCCACTTGTCCTTAAATAGGATCACTCCTTGTTCCACCTGCTTCAGCTTAATTTGGGCTCTGCCCACTTAGCAGTTGAAAGCAATGCCAGGTCAT
Organism: Lophiomys imhausi; assembly: GCA_907164525.1. Classification (NCBI taxonomy): domain Eukaryota; kingdom Metazoa; phylum Chordata; class Mammalia; order Rodentia; family Muridae; genus Lophiomys; species Lophiomys imhausi. Next base: position 5,090,965 of record CAJQZJ010032020.1, read on the forward strand.
AAAGTCTTTCCTTGTTTCACCTGGCTTCAACCTTGTTTTTCAGTCCAAAGAGATTCCCCTCATTTCACCTGACTTCATCCATAAGCTGATAAGCTAATTGCTCACAGCAAAGTTGATCTTCATGCCCCGAATTAAGAGACTGTATCAGAAACTTAGGTATTCACTAAATCTAACTTATATTAACCTATCAGCCCCTACACATGACAAGTTTTACCTCTACCTTTTGAGCCATGTTGGTGGCTGTTCTGTATTAATTAACTAGTTATTATTCAGGAAAGGGGGGATTATGATTCTTTCTCAGTAAATGCATTTTTACTTTTGTCACAGAAACAATTGGAGCATGTATGTGTGGGCCACTCTATTGTTCTTGGCCTTTTTCCTTAGAATGTGAGTTGGTCTACTACTTCATTATCTAGAATAACATTGTGTTGTGCAGTTTGATAATGTGGATCCTCTAAATTTGTTTTCCAGCTTTATTTCAGTTATAGTAGGTTCTTGACATTTCCATGTACATCTTTGGGTTATTATATCAGTCTTTCAAATCAACTTTCTAGGATTTTCTTTATTGTAATTGCACTGAATTTGTACAATTTGAAGAAGATGGCTATTTATTAATTGGATGTCAGATGTTGCACATTTTCTGTAATTTGGGTTCCATTTTTTTGTTGTTGTTATATTGCTTCAGATAGTAATAGGAATTGTTCTACCATATATTCTATCTAAAACAGATTTGATTATTTTGAGCCTTCTCTTTTAAATTTGTGAGATCAAATCCAGCACTTCTTCAGGACTGTAATGTCATTATTTAAATGCATTTCTGAAGCTGGACGTAGTGGTGCACACCTTTAATCCCAGCATTCAGGAGGCAAAGGCAAGCAGATCTCTGAATTCAAGGCCAGTCTTGAAACAAAGCAAGTCCAGGACACAGAGAAAACCCTGTCTTGGGGGAAAAAAAAAAAACTCTGACGACATTGTTAAATGTCTGTGTGTTATGTGTTTTTCACTTGGCTCTTTTTTCTCACATACTCAACGAATATGGTGTGAATCACAATATAGTATTCACTATAGACTCAAGGTCCTTTCCAGAGATCTCCAAAGCACATAAACAGTGTGTCCTCTTTTCCTCCCTTCCTCCATCCATCTTCTCTGGCTCTCCATCTCCTCTCTGGTGCTCTAACTTTACAAATTTGAAAACTTTGAAACATTTTTCCTCTAAAAATTCAGTTGCTGTCTTTCAGTTCACAAGTTGCTTCTTGTATAGTGTTGTCGAGACTGCCTGTAGGAAGGATGGTAAGCTAAGCATTTTACAGGCCTAGCTTTGCTCTTGCTTTCTCTTTCAGAGAGAGATGCTACTCCTGATCTGCCTACCTTCTGTTGTCTTGAAAATTTGTTCTACGTACTTTTTTATGGTTTTTCTTTTGATTTAAGAGACGATATGCAGCTCCCATCATTCTGTGTTGCATATAACTTCTTTAGACTCCAGCTTTACTTATTAGGTAATGTAAGGCTCCATTTGTGAAAATAGATATAATTCTTAAGCATAGAAATAAAGTGATCTGTTTTTATGTTCAAAAAGTAATTTTATTAGATTGGGGCAGAGCAGGGTCTTACTGTATAGCTCTGGCTGGATTTGAACTAGATCCACCTGCCTTTGCCCTCTGATTGCTGGGATTAAAGGTTGCCACAATGTCCTGCTCATTTCACTGAATTTTGGTTTGGATTTTGTTATAAATTATTTGTAACAAGTTTTATACATTATAAAATTGTTTAATTATAATTTTAAGCCTTTTCATTAAAGTATATGCTACTTGTTGCCATATTTAAGCCCTGGCTCCAGTTTATTGATAAAATTGTATAATTTTCCTTATAAATGACTTTATATTTATTTTGAATAAACTTTTTTTAAAAAATACTTATTAGTATCCTCCTTCCCATTTAGTTTCCTAATATAGAGGCAGTATTTCACTTAAATTATTTTTTTTTTCATTTCATGTGTATGAGTGTTTTGTCCACATGTGCGTACTTATGTGTGCTTGGTGCCACTGGAGACCACCAGAGGGCATCGAATGCCCTAGTACCAAAATTAAGGAAGGTTGTGAACAACCATGTGGGTGCTGGGAACCAAACCCAAGTTCTGTGCAAGAGCAAAAAATGCTTTTAACCACTGAGCTGTCTTTCAAGATCCATCACATATTTTCATAGTTGATCATGATACTAGTGTTTTAAATTGTTCTCAAATTTAAGTATACTCTGCACAGTCAATGTTTGTATCTCATGTGTCTGACATGTCCTTTTTCTGTTTTCTTGGTTTTTTTTTCAAAGTTATCTTTTAAGACTTAGTCTTCATTTATCTCTAGTTTTGCTTTGCTTAGAAATCTTCTTCTCAAATGAACCATATGGAGGACTTAGTATGGTCTTAAGAGTTCTTTTTAGAAATTGCTGATGGCTGGCAACCCTTTTTAAAAAACATACATCATTTTACTGTCTATCTGCATTTCTTTATTTACTGAAATGTTTTTTGTTTCTATGTCTGTTTTCTAATGTAATAGTTTACTTTAATAAAACTTACATCTTAAGTGTTTTTCTTTTACTTTAGACTTGGTTAAGTGTTTAGAATTTGAGATTAGGCAAATATCTTTCATAAACAATTATGGAGACCAAGTAAAGAAAAATTTTGGGAAATTTTTTACATGGAATTGAGTTGAGATTTGTTATATTTGCACAATTAAGAGAAACTTATGTGTTTTGCTTTGTTAGAAAATCTCAATAAGAGGATCAAGATTTCTTTGTTAATGTCTTAGAGTTTTTGTTTATATTTTTCCCATATTGAAGTATGTTATAACTTATGCTAAAGAAATTGTTTTTCTGTTTTTATAGTTTTGGTAAGCAGTTTGGAGGAAAAAGAGGATGTGATTGTCTTGTATTAGAACCTTCAGAAATGATTGTGGTAAGACGCTGAATTGCTTTTTTGATATGCTTTAGTTTCAATTCTAAATGTAGTAGGTTTTAAATACCCAAGGCAGTTCCCTTTCCATGACCTATGTCGATGTTTTTTGTTTCTATGTCTGTTTTCTAATGTAATAGTTTATTTTAATAAAACTTACATCTTAAGTGTTTTTCTTTTACTTTAGACTTGGTTAAGTGTTTAGAATTTGAGATTAGGCAAATATCTTTCATAAACAATTATGGAGACCAAGTAAAGAAAAATTTTTGGAAAATTTTTACATGGAATTGAGATGTAGCATCAAAACAATGTACTAGATTTATGTATTTTTATCTTAAAAACTTTTGTGATCATTGAAATAATGTACAGCATGATAATAGAGATAATATGCCCCGAATTTGGTAGTTTTCTTTACCTGTTCCACCAGAAAAAATACAGGCTTGGGGGGTAAGCAGGGGTGTTGGTGTGTGTGTCAGTTTGTCTCTCTGACTAGAGGGGGGCATCTCTTTAAAGGAGCATGATTTTTTTTCCCCAGTGTTTTCTTTGCCGTTGATGTAGTTAGTAAACTTGGAATGGTTTGAGGGAAAGAGCTAGAGAAAATAAAGGCACATACAAAACAGATCCATGTAAGAAATGGTTTAGTTTTAATAAATGATTTGTGCCCTTTAATAGTTTGAGATAATCTTTCATTTAGGCTTGTATTTAATGAATAGTTTTTTAATTTTTCTGTAAGAGGCCGAGATAGTTAATTTGTATTTATGAATGATTGTTTTTCCTGCATGTGTATAAGTGAACCACATGTGTGCAGTGTCTACAGAGGTCAGAAGAGGACATTGGATGCCCTAAAAATGTAGATACCGATGGTTGTGAGCTACCATTTGGGTTCTGGGAACAAAATGCAGGCCTTCTGCAAAAGCAGCAGGAGTGCTTACACTGAGCCATCTCTTCACCTCCTAAATGACTTACTTTAAAGAAAAAGTCTTAAGAACACAAGTCCTTTTTACCTTTTTCTAAGAACTCTAGAAAATAATATCCACTAAATGGCTTCTTGTCCTACCAGCATCTCATGTAAATGACATCTTCTGATGGGTGAGAAGTGTTGCAAGTGAAGTTGACTTCTTGTTTGTTTTGTTTCTGGTTATTGTTTTGAGACAGGTCTCACTGTGTACCCCTGGCTGGCCTTAGGTGTATTAAGTAGACCAGAGTGGCAGAGATCTGCTTCCCTGGTGCTGGAATTAAAAGTGTGCACCACCACACCCACCTAAGGTTGACTCTTACTGAATGAAACATTTTTTTTGTAAATGCTTGAAGCTAAACCAGTTTGCTATTTCATGAAGCTGTAATCAGACTGACATCTTTAAATTGTTCTCTCTTCCTCCAATTTTATTAAACCTACTATAAATTAAGCTCCTAGAAGAAAAAAAATACGCTTTAGTTTCTATCTTCCACAGCTAGTAGTCCACCCTTGGCTTCAGGAAAGTGCATTCTATGTTCCTGAGTAGAAGCCTAAAATAGTACATAGCACCAAGCCTTCTATGTACTCTCTTTTTTCCCTTTTTCTATGTATACATACCTTTTTTTTTCCTTTATTTTTTATTTCTTCAAGTTACATCTCAATCGCTGTCCCCTCCCTATTCCCCCTCCAGTCCCACCCTCCCACCCTCAACCCCCCATCCTCTTCCCTTTTTTTTTTTCTTTTAAGTTTAAGGTATATCTTATTTCCTCCTACAGTTTCTCCTTTCAGTCCAACAAATGGTTCTTTCTATTATAATAATAAATACAATACAGTACAACAGAGGTAATTAGGCCACAGTTATGAGGGTTATATGGCTTAACGTACATTCCCAATGACCAGTCAATATGTATTTGGTACCTGACTTTAACATTCTACTATCTAAACATCTCCATGAGTTTAAAGTTCTATATCTGACTCAACATTCATACTAATTGCAACACAATTTTAAAAGTATCTTCTTAGATGTATAACAATCTCTTGACTCCTAAACAACTCAAAATTTAATTATGAGACTCTATCTATCTGTTCTTCAATCACCTCAGAGACCTGAGAGGGATAAATATATCTGATTTTATAGGAAGTACAGGGTCTGCAGCTTCCCAAACTAAGAAATGACATACCAGTGGCTGCCTGGACAGTTCCCATTTTCTCTCCATACATTACAGCATCGCTCTTCAGTCATTTGGCCCCGCTTCTCTGACAGACATTGATTGTAGAGCAGGGGTTATGAAGGACTTACCTACCCTGTCTTGGCAGAGCTAGGCTGTCGACTTAACCCGCTTCCAGGTTGTGTCCTTTTTGGACAGCATTCTGTCTACAGTTGGAGCAAGGGGCTTTTCCTACCAAGAGATAGGCTTGCGATTAATTCAGTCATCTCCCACTGGAGATTCTTCGATGCTCATCTTCTACTTGGAGGAGAATAGGGGGTGCTGTCAGGAGTTGATATGTCTTGATATAAAAAAATCTAAAGTTACGAAAACATCTTTGAATGCCATATTCTGCAGATCTCTTGAGGTTTTTGAAGAGGCCCTATCTATCTCTTATATTAGGGTAAGCAGATGTTGCTTGTCTCTTAGCAGGTTTATTTCTAATTAGCTTAGCAAGTAACTGTAATAGGCTGTCATAGTACCTAACAGAATGACCAGCTTGCATAACCATTAGTTTGCATTTCTTAATTATCCTAAACAGTTTATGACAGTTAGTAGTAAAAGGCCGAAACATCACATTTCATTTTTTTTCTTTACCTCCTAACCCTTCCATCCCATTTCTCTGGGGTGGGGTGTCCTTATATAACAGTCCCTCATCTCAGTTGAGAGGTCGTATGAGGGGCAAGAGCCTCTTCATTCATTGGGGATCTATGAAGCAGTACCATCAGTGAAAAATGTCCCATTGCCTGGGAGAGAGAACTACTAAACAAACAAATCAATAAGCATACAATAGATAAAAAGACTAAAAAATAGAAAAAAATATAACTAATATATAAAAAATAAAAATTAAAAATAAGAAGTCTATGTCCAAGTTACCTTTGGTGTGTTAGTTGTAGTATTGATACCTTCTACTATATAGCTAAAATCCTACTATAAGTGAATAAATGCCATATGTGTCCTTCTGAGTCTGGGTTAGTTCACTCAGGATGAGCTTTTCTAGTTCCATCCATTTGGCTGCAAATTGCATAATTTCATTGTTCCTGATAGCTGAATAATATTCCATTGTGTAGATGTACCACAGTTTTTTAACCCATTCTTTGGTTGAGGGACATCTGGGTTGTTTCCAGTTTCTAGCTATTACAAATAAGGCTGCTATAAACATAGATGAGGAAACTTCCTTATGATTCCATGAAGAGGCATTTGGGTGTATACCCAGAAGTGGTATGGCTGGGTCCTGAGGCAGAGCTACTCCAAGTTTTCTAAGATATCGCCAGACTGACCTCCATAGTGGTTGCACAAGCCTGCATTCCCACCAGCAATGGAGTAGGGTACCCCTTTCTCCACACCCTTGCCAGCATGTGCTGTCATTTGAGCTTTTGATCTTAACCATTCTGACAGATGTGAGATGGAATCTCAGAGTCGTCTTGAGTTGCATTTCTCTGATGATTAAGGATGTTGAGCATTTCTTCAAGTGTCTCTCAGCCATTAGGGATTCCTCCTTTGTGAATTCTCTATTTAGCTCTGTCCCCCATTTTTTGATTGGATTATTTGGTTTCTTGGCATTTAATTTCTTGAGTTCTTTGTAGATTTTGGATATTAGCCCTCTGTCAGATGTGGGGTTGGTGAATATTTTCTTCCAGTCTGTAGGCTGCCGTTTTGTTCGAATGACAGTGTCCTTTGCCTTACAGAAGCTTTTCAGTTTCATGAGGTCCCATTTATTGATTGTTGATCTCATGTCCTGAGCTGTTGGTGTTCTGTTCAGGAAGTTGTCGCCTGTGCCAATTAGTTTGAGGGTTTCTCCCACTTTATCTTCTAGTAGATTTAGTGTGACCGGCCTCATGTTAAGGTCTTTGATCCACTTGGACTTAAGTTTTGTACAAGGTGATAAGTATTGGTCTAACTTCATTCTTTTACAAATGGACATCCAGTTAGACCAGCACCATTTGTTGAAGATGCTGTCCTTCTTCCATTGTGCTGTTTTGGCTTCTTTGTCAAAAATTAGGTGGCCATAAGTGTGTGGGTCTATTTCTGGATCTTCAGTTCGATTCCATTGATCTACTGGTCTGTTTCTATACCAATACCATGCTGTTTTTACAACTATTGCTCTGTAGTACAGCTTGAAATCTGGGATGGTAATACCTCCAGATGTTTTTTTATTGTACAGGATTGATTTAGCTATTCTGGGCTTTTTGTTGTTCCATTGAAATTGAGACTAGCTCTTTCCAAGTCTATAAAAAATTGTGTTGGTATTTTGATAGGAATTGCATTGAATCTATATATTGCTTTTGGTAGGATGGCCATTTTTATTATGTTGTTCCTACCTATCCATGAGCATGGGAGATCTTTCCATCTTCTAAAGGCCTCTTCCATTTCTTTCTTCAAGGGCTTGAAGTTCTTGTTGTACAGGTCCTTTACTTGCTTGGTTAGAGTTACCCCCAGGTATTTTATGTTGTTTGTGGCTATTGTGAAGGGGGTTGTTTCCCTTATTTCTTTCTCAGCCCATTTGTTTGTTGTATAAAGAGGGGCTTCTGATTTTTTTGAATTAATTTTGTATCCAGCCACTTTGCTGAAGGTGTTTATCAGCTGTAAGAGTTCTCTGGTGGAATTTTTGGGCTCGCTTATGTATACTATCATATCATCTGCAAATAGTGATAATTTGACATCTTCGTTTCCAATGTTTATCCCCTTGATGTCCTTTAGTTGTCTTATTGCTCTAGAAAGAACTTCAAGTACTATATTGAAGAGATATGGTGAAAGTGGACATCCTTGTCTTGTCCCTGAGTTTAGAGGAAATGCTTCAAGTTTCTCACCATTTATTTTGATGTTGGCCACTGGGCTGCTGTATATTGCCTTTATTATTTCTAGGTATGGCCCTTGTATGCCCGTTCTCTCCAGAACTTTTAGCATGAAGGGGTGTTGGATTTTGTCAAATGCTTTTTCTGCATCTAGCGAGATTATCATGTGTTTTTTTTCTTTCATCTTGTTTATATGGTGAATGACGTTGATAGATTTTCGTATGTTGAACCATCCCTGCATCTCTGGGATGAAGCCTACTTGATCATGGTGTATGATACTTTTGATGTGTTCTTGAATTCGGTTTGCTAGTATTTTATTAAGTATTTTTGCATCTATGTTCATGAGGGAGATTGGTCTGAAGTTCTCTTTTTTTGTTGGGTCTTTGTGTGGTTTAGGAATCAGGGTGATTGTGGCCTCGTAGAATGAGTTTGGCAATGTTCTTTCAGATTCTATTTGGTGAAAGAGTTTGAAAAGTATTGGTGTTAGCTCCTCTTTGAAGGTCCGGTAGAATTCCGTGCTAAAGCCATCTGGCCCTGGGCTTTTTTTGGTTGGGAGATTTTTAATGACTGTTTCTATTTCCTTAGGGGTTAAAGGGCTGTTTAATCTGTTTATCTGATCTTGATTTAGCTTCGGTAGGTGGAAATCTATCAAGAAAATTGTCCATTTCACTTAAGTTTTCAAATTTGGTTGAGTATAGATTTTTAAAGTAGGATCCAAATATTCTCTGGATTTCCTCAATGTCTGTTGTTATTTCACCCTTTTCATTTCTGATTTTGTTGATTTGTGTTTTCTCCCTCTGTCTTTTAGTTAATTTGGCTAAGGGTCTGTCTATTTTGTTGATTTTCTCGAAGAACCAACTCTTGGTTTCATTGATTCTTTGTATAGTTCTTTTTGATTCTAAGTTGTTGATTTCAGCCCTAAGTTTGATGATCTCCTGCCTTCTGCTCCTCTTGGGAGTGTTTGCTTCTTTTTTTTCCAATTCACCCAGTTTAGCTGTTAATTCGCTAATATGAGCTGTCACAATTTTCTTTTTGAAGGCACTTAGTGCTATGAACTTTCCTCGTAGCACAGCTTTCATTGTGTCCCATAGGTTTGGGTATGTTGTGTCTTCATTTTCGTTGAATTTTAAGAAGTCTTTGATTTCCTTCTTTATTTCTTCCCTGACCCAGTGGTCCTTGTCCTCTAGTAAAGAGTTGTTCAATTTCCATGTGAGTGTAGACTTTCTGTTGATTCTTTTGCTATTGAAGTCCAGCTTTATTCCATGGTGGTCTGATAAGATCAAGGGGTTGTTTCAATTTTCTTGTATCTGTTGAGGCTATCTTTGTGTCCAACTATATGGTCGATTTTGGAGAAAGTTCCGTGAGGTGCTGAGAAGAAGGTGTATTCTTTTGTGTTTGGGTGAAACGTTCTGTAGATATCTGTTAGGTCCATTTGGTTCATGATCTCTGTTAGACTCATTATTTCTCTGTTTGGTTTCTGTCTTGATGATCTGTCCATAGTTGTGAGTGGGGTGTTGAAGTCTCCCACTATTAAAGTGTTTGGATCGATGTGCGATTTAAGTTTAAGAAGTGTTTCTTTTATAAATGTAGGTGCCTTTGCATTTGGGGCATAGATGTTCAATATTGAGATGACCTCTTGGTGGATATTTCCTTTAATGAGTATGTAATGCCCTTCTCTGTCTTTTTTTATTAACTTCAATTGGAAGTCTATTTTGTTTGATATTAGGGTGGCTACTCCAGCTTGTTTCCTGGGTCCATTTGCTTGGAAGACCTTTTCCCAGCCCTTTACTCTGAGGTAGTGTTTATCTTCAATAGTGAGATGTGTTTCTTGTATACAGCAAAAAGATGGGTCTTGTTTACGGATCCAGTCTGTAAGTCTTTGTCTTTTTATTGTTGAGTTGAGTCCATTGATGTTGATGGATATTAGTGACCAGGGGTTGTTATTTCCCATTATTTTGTTATAGCTGGCTGTCTTGTGTTTCTCTTTTGTTTAGTTGCTGTGGAGGTTTCTATTTCCTCTGTTTTCTTGGGTGTAGTTATCTTCTCTGTGTTGGAATTTTCCTTCTAGGATCTTCTGTAGGGCTGGGTTTGTGAGGAGATATTGTTTGAATTTGATTTTGTCATGGAACATCTTGTTTTCTCCTATGTTGATAGAGAGTTTTGCTGGGTATAGTAGTCTGGCTGGGCACCTCTGTTCTCTCAGGGCTTGTAGGACATCCATCCAGGCCCTTCTAGCTTTTAAAGTTTCTGAGGAGAAGTCAGGTGTGATTCTGATGGGTCTGCCATTGTATGTGACTTGGCCTTTTTCTCTTACAGCTTTTAATATCCTTTCTTTGTTCTCTACATTTGGAGTTTCTATTATTATGTGGCGAGAGGAGTTTCTTTTCTGATCTAATCTGTTTGGTGTTCTGTAAGCCTCTTGGATTTTTACTGGCATCTCTTTCTTTAGGTTTGGGAAGTTTTCTTCTATGATTTTGTTGAAGATATTTCCTGGACCATGGAGTCGGGAGTCTTCTCTTTCCTCTATGCCTATAATTCTTAGGTTCCATCTGTTCATTAAGTCCTTGATTTCTTGGATGTTGTGGGTGAGATATTTTTTAGCCTTCTCATTTTCTTTGGATGTTGTACTGATTTCTTCCAGCGAATCTTCCATGCCTGAGATCCTGTCTTCCATCTCTTGCATCCTATTTTTCATACTCACATCCGTAGTTCCTGTTCTCTTCTCTTGATTCTCCATTTCCTCTTTTAACTCTGACTGTGTTTTCTTTATTGTTTCCATTTCTATTTTCATGTCTTGAATTGTAGTGTTCGTTTTGTACATTTCCTTCTCCAGTTTGCTTGTTTTTGTCTGGAGATCTTTCATTGCTTTATCCTTTTCCTGTTCAAGCTGGGTCACCTTGGCTTGGAGCTCTTTAATGATGTTATTCGTTGTTTTGACTTGTAGAATTGTGGCTTCTTTGAATTCCTTCATAGTTTTAAGTTCTTCTTGAAGGGACTTTATCACTTTCCATAGTGTAGAATTGTCATCGTTTTCATGTGTTTCAGTTGTGGTGAGGTGGTTCGGGCTGGACGGAATAGCGTTGCTTTGTTTTGTTGGAGACATTTCGCTCTGGTTTTTTTTTTTTTTTGTTTGTTTGTTTTGTTTTTTTTTTTTTTGTTTTTTTTTTTTTTTTTT
>CAJQZJ010032020.1:5102141-5114838 GCA_907164525.1 Lophiomys imhausi
TTTTTTTTTTTTTGTTTTTTTTTTTGTCTCTGGCCTCTGGCCATGTGGAGTTTTGTTTTGTTTTGTTTTGTTTTGTTTTGTTTTTTTTTTTGCTGTCTTCTGTACTTGGGTCCAAAGGGGGCACTGTGGTGTAGGAGTTGCCTTACTCCACCCCTATAAGGTGAGTCATTCAGTCCCGCCTCCCAGGTGGGGACCTAATTAATTCAGGTGGCGGAGCTGTGCACAAGTAAGCTCTGATTCCCCGCCGGAAGGGCCCTTACTAGTACAAAAGTTCGATATAGGACAGTTTCAAATATCTCACAGTTTGCCCGGGGTTGGTTCCTGTAGGGGTAAATCTGCAGTTCAGCTCCAATAGCCTTGCTGCTCCGGAGGCTTGGAAGCTGGCTTGTGACATCACAGACTGGCATCTGAAGGCGCGTTGCAGTGGAGCTACTTCACTTCCAAGGGTCGCAACCTTTCCCAGATAATTGGATAGTCTGTGTGAGACCTGGGAGTGCCCAGCAGGGTGGGGATTATCTCTGCATGGTTTCTGAATGTGCAGGCTGGGTATTAGGTTGGAACTTACCAGGGCTTTCTCCTTTTGGGGGGATGGGTTATCCCGATTCCCGGGTCCAGAGGCTTCCTAGTGTGTCCGAGAGTTGGAAGAGGCGTCCTGCCCAGGCATCTTCTGTGGTCCCTGTGTAGCTGGGTGAGATTTAGAAGGGGTCGTGCCCTTTGTACAGCGTCCTGCAACACTTCCCGCCTTGTGACTGTTGACCCCGACATCAAAATACGTCCGCGCCGGCCGCCACCATCTTGGATCCCCCAGTATACATACCTTTGATAAAGTTTAATTTATAAAGTAGATACAGCAAGAGAGTACCAAAGATAGCTACTAATAAAATAGATTAACAATTGACTGTTGTAAAACTTATTGTGCTCACTTTCAAACTTACTCTGTACTCACTGTTTGGTGACTGTAGGTGACTAGAGCTCTAAGGAAAGAGCAATGACAAATGAAGGGGTGTCTAGTATATTGCAAAGGGCGGTCTGTAGTTAGTAAGCATTCAGTCAACGTTCCTTGTGTTCAATTTTGCTTGTGGCATGGACTTTGATTTTTACTTTAAACACTGGATATTTGGAATACTCGGTAGGGCCTGAAAATTCCTCCTTTAAATGTATGTGTACTAAAGAATATGACAAGAATACCACCCAGGATGTATGGGAGTTTCGTAGTTGGTACATTTCCCAGTTTTCATACAGTTTAGGAAGAAATGAAACTGGAACTGAAGTGTTCTTAACAGTCACTGTGCTTTAATACTTAGTGTCCATTAGAAGCTGTTTAGCATGTCTGTGTATAACCAAACATCAGGAAATCATTTTATGCGATAGTCTCCGCTTACATTTGCTGCTCTAAACCTGAAACTGTTAACTTTTTCGTAAAGGGAGTTTGGTGGTGGTTCAGAAAATGTTTAAAAACCAAGCTAAGCCCTGGCTGCTTGTGGTTGTGCTTAATTTCTCAAGGACCAGTCAGTGAAGTGCATGTCAGCCTGTCATTTATATACATATGCACACATCTGTGTTCATTTCTTTAAAAGAAATCCATATAGATTTCTTTTAAAGCCCAGAGTTTATTCTGGCATGGCATTCTACCATGTCCTTTTACTAAGAGTTAGAGTTTGTTGGCTTATATTATCACGTATCTATTAATTTACTCATCAAATCATTTAAGCATTGGGCTAGTTGGATGGTTCAGCAGGTAAAGCTGCTTACTACCAAGTCTAACAACCTGCTTTCCAGAAATTATTCCCTGAACTCCACACTTGGTGTGGCTGGTGTGTGCATATGCATGTGTGCGTGTGTGCTGAGTAATGTAAGAAAATGTTAATAGATATTGTTTAAAACTTAATTTGCAAGTAGTTACTGATTCTAGCTCGGTGGTGGCAGGAGGATCATGAGTTCAGAACCACAAAATGAACCACAGGCAGCATAGGTGTGCTTGATGCCTTGTCTCAAAAGGAAACAAAAAAAAAAAAGAGGAGGAATATAAAGAGGATTAGAGTGAGGAGACAGACAAGTATTACTAGGCAGAATACTGACATACAAATATATATTTTTAATGAGGAAAATTGCTGGCTAGAAATGTAATGCATGTATGTATTAAATGTACATTTTAAAAATATTTAACAATAGATTTCCCTTCTATACCTCTTTATCATCTTCTCCCTTAAGAAACAAGAATTTAGCCGGGCGGTGGTGGCGCACGCCTTTAATCCCAGCACTTGAGAGGCAGAGGCAGGTGGATCTTTGTGAGTTCGAGGCCAGCCTGGTCTACAAAGCGAGTCCAGGACAGCCAGAGATATTCAGAGAAACCCTGTCTCAAAAAACCAAAAAAAAAGAAACAAGAATTTTTCGTTACTTGACAACAACGTAAAGGAAGCATTTAAGAGTATTTAAAATAACTCAAGGGGCAGATCAGCAACATTCCCATTGGCCAAACCTAGGATATTTGAGAATCCCAATAAAAATATATAGTAGTAATGGTACCTTCATATATCATTCAAGAAGTTAAAATCTTGATGGTATAAGTAAATAAGGAAGGTATAAGGAAGGTGAGATAGCTCCCCTTATTAGTAGAGTGCCAACTAACAAATAGTAAGGAAACACTTGATTTAAAATTCGTAAAACTAGGGAGGCTTATTTTCAATTAGGGAACAGAATATTTGTGTCCTCTCATAGTATGCCCCTATAAATTATTTATGAAGATAACATTACTAAATTTCTGGTGCTAAAATCTCACAGATTTTCACAGAATAGTAGTTATGGCTACTGGCATCATATATCCACAAACTAATGGTGTATGAGCTCCTGCTGTGACAACGCTGACAAGAACAAAAGAGCCTTTCTGAAATGTATTCTTGCTCAGCATTTATACTTAAACAGTCACAAATTACTAGACAAATTAGAGGGCATTCTACAAATATTCCAGACTATACTCCCCATGACAAGAAATAAAATAGAACAGTCATGGGACTGTTCTAAAAGGCAAAAATGTAGTGTCTAAATAAATTTAATGCTTGATTTTTCTGTTGACTCTTGGACAGTGGAAAATTATAAATTATGTTAGCAATATAGCATATAGGTAAGATACTATTAGATTCGGGATTTTGATAACTATGCCATGTTAATATGAGATAAAGTCCTAGGCATTAGGAAATGCATGTTGATAAATTTCATGATAAACAGTGTCCCTCCAGTTACTTTTCAGATTTTTCAGGAAAAACTGGTATGTATAAAATGTCAAGAAATATATGTCATCATATATAAATAAATGTTTTATTATAGTAGAAAATAAAAAATTTCAGAATTCTTTAAAATGATAATTCTTTGAAATATTTGATACCTAGTAACTCTGGGGATGATTAAAGATTCCTGTGGCCAGACACTTTCATATTCATTGGACATGTTAACTTAGATGATGTCTTTCAAAGTGATCTTGTTGCCAAGCATGGTGATAGTTCTAGCACCTCAGGAGACTGAGGCAGGAGAGCTGCTGGACATTCAAAGACAGTGTAGGCCACAGTGAACCTTTCTCAAAAGTAACCTTGTTTTTAAGAGGCTATGAATCTGTTACATGGAATGCATTTTTAAGGATTTCTTTTTCTGTTGACTCTTGGCACATGCCTTTAATCCCAGCATTTAGGAGGCAGAGGCAGGCAGATCTCTGTGAGTTCAAGGCCAACCTGGTCTGCAAAGTGAGTCCAGGATAGCCAGAGCTGTTATACAAAGAAACCCTGTCTTGACCCCCCCCCCCCCCCAAAAAAAAAAAAAAAGGATTTCTTTTTCTTTTTTCCTTCAGGAGTTTTTGGGTTGAGATTGATTATACTTTAAAGGTTCTGTAGATTTTTGTTGTTGTTGTTGTTGTTGTTGTTTGGGGTTTTCTGTTTTGTTTTTTGAAACAGGTTTTCCCTGTGTAGCCCTGGCTGTCCTGGACTCACTTTGTAGACTAAGCTGACCTTGAACTCACAGAGATCCTCCTGCCTCTGCCTCCCGAGTGCTGAGATTAAAGACGTGCACCACCATGCCCAGCTGATTCTGTACATGATTTAATTGATTTTTTCTTTTTTTTTTTAAAGATTTATTTATTATTATGTATACAGTGTTATATCTGCAGGACAGAAGAGGGCACCAGATTTCATTATGGATGGTTGTGAGCCACCATGTGGTTGCTGGGAATTGAACTCATGACCTCTGGAAGAGCAGCCAGTGCTCTTAACCGCTGAGCCATCTCTCCAGCCCGATTTTTTCTTTTAATTTTAGCTTTTTAATGTAGTTTCTTCCAGATAGAAAGACAAGGACAACTACTTAACAGCCTGTGTCCCAATACATTCCTGGGGTTAGACCAGTTTTTCCTAAAAGTGAAGAACTACATGAAAGGTAGTGGCACCCATGGCGTAACTTGAAGATTTTGTCCAAAGTTGAAAATGATAAGTGAAGGGTTTTATTGACCGGCAGTCATTAGCATTGGAGAGCATCTAATGAAATTGGAGCCTTTGTCTTTGCTGGTAGTATGAATTGCTGCCTCCGGGTTAGAAAAATGGTTTGGCAGTTGGTTACCATATTACCCTTTAGTTTGCCTCCAACACACACACTCAGCAGGCTACAAAACAAAACATCCATATAACATATGTATGGATGTGTACATTACCCATAATTTGCCAAAAATAGAAATAGCACATATTTATAGCCTGAATGAGCTTTAAGCTTTATCCAGTGTCTATAAGATGGGTAGTGCTCTGCCTGTTGTAGACTGAGGTACCTGTAACTACCACAAAATGGATAAACCTTAAAAATACTGTGTTACGTGAAAGGAGCCACCAGTTATGTGACTTCATTTACATAAACTATCTACAATGGGACTCCAGGTTGGCCCATGGCCTTAATACCAGTGCTCTGGAGACAGTGGCAAGCAGAGTTCTATGAATATAAGGTTAGGCTAGTCTACATACATAGTGAGTTTGAGGCCAGCCAGACTATATAGTGAAACTGTGTGTCTGTGTCTGTCTGTTTCTCTCTCTCTCTCTCTCTCCCTCTCCCTCCTTTACCTCCCTCCCTTACTCCTTCTGTGTGTATGTGTGTGTATATACATATAATATATTACAGAAGGAAAGTTGAATTGATATGGAAAAATTGTGATTAGTGGATACCACTTTTTGTGAAAAAGTACATAGGAATTGAATGCAGATAGATGCTAAATTTCTTTAGGGTGGTGATAGTGATCTAGAACTAGATAGATAGTGGTGACTGTTAAACAGTTTTGTGACTATATAGAAAACCAGTGAACTGTGGGCATATTTTATAATATGTGAATTTTATCTTAATAAAAAAGAAAATGGGGCTGGAGAGATGACTCAGGTTAAGAGCACTGGTCCTGAGTTCAATTCCCAGCAACCACATGGTGGCTCATAGCCATCTATATTGAGATCTGGTGCCCTCTTCTGGCCTGCATGCATGCAGTACAAAACACTGTATACATAATAAATAAATAAATAAATAAAAACGGGAAAATTTCATAGGTGATTTAACTACAAAGTACAGTACTTTTGATTACCAAGAGAACTTTTTTTAAAAACCAATGAACAGAATTCGAAACACATACAGGGCTGGAGAAATGACTCAGCAGTTAAGAACACTTGTACTTTTGCAGAGGACCCAAGTTCTATTCCTAGCACCCACATGATGGCTCACAACCACCTGTAATTCTAGTTCTGATCCCCCCTTCTTCTGATTTCCCCTGCACATGTTACACATACATACATGTAGACAAAACACACATACACAATAAAATAAGTAAATATAAAAAAGACAGATTCGGCCGGGCGGTGGTGGCGCACGCCTTTAATCCCAGCACTCGGGAGGCAGAGGCAGGCGGATCTCTGTGAGTTCGAGGCCAGCCTGGTCTACAAAGCAAGTCCAGGACAGCCAGAGATATTCAGAGAAACCCTGTCTCGAAAAACCAAAAAAAAAAAAAAAGACAGATTCAGAGAAATAAATACAAGAAATACACATAATGGCATAAGGTTGAAATCAAAATATTAATCATAACAGAGGCTTCATCTACTTGATAGGACCATAAATTTCAATAAATAAAATGATAATACACTGTACATATGTAATATGCCCTCATAAATAAGTGTAATTGTTGTGTGAATTTTAAATTAACAAATTTTTAAAAACTGGGTTTTGTGTAGAAACTAAGCCTGAACGGTTGTAGCTACGTTGCCTTTCTTGAACATTCATAGGATTCACTACACAAAAAGTGAATTCGAAATTCTGAATTGTATCTCTTCTTCCCTACACCTAGTTACAAATTATTTGAGATATTGTCAGTGGATCTCTGCTTTAGTGAGATGTTTTTGAGTGTTAGCTACTTGGTTCAGCTGCATGGGGAACTTTATCAAACACAATGGCTAACAGTGTTTGATCATGACAGATCATTGCTCTGATCTTAACACATACAGCCAATGAAGTGTGATGGAGAAGGAGGAAGGAGGGTTCAGTTGAAATATGGCAAAAAGTGTGGATTGCTCTGTTTATAAGGGATTCGCCTTCATTCGTTAAGGAGAGAAATGCCAGACTGTCTTTGCAGGAAAGAGTAACAGAATTGGTCGAAGGCCAGGTTATAAATAGTAACTAGATCCAGAGGTGACCTGTGAAAAGAAATGTGGAAGGGTGCTGCAGAAATAGGCAACTTCTTGTTAACTTGGCTGTGCCTTTTCATGAGGTTATTGTGACAGGTGGGGAGTTACACATGGCAGCACATTTCCTTTTCCTCTTCATATCCTCAAGTTGTAATGCCCTATATTGCCTGCATGTGTCAGGAAACAACTCAAAAGGGGCAAAGTGCTTCCAGCCCTGACAGTAGTTGGCGTTTTCTTCAAGTTGGAAAGTGGAGAGATGACCCAGATAAAACAAAAAACGGATTCTCTACTAGAAACCCTAGAAAATTTGAAGAACAACCAAGGGGAGGTAAAGGTGAGGAGGCAGAGAACGAGCAGAGCGTCAGTTCTTTACAGAAAGACCAGTCTCTTGTCAAAATGGAGTTGATAGCACAGACCACCCTGCTGAGAAGGGGTAGCTAGGCATATGACTAGCTAAAGTTGATCAGGATGGTGGAAAAGCCAAAGGATGGGGTTTAGAAGCCTTACCTCATTATTTCTTTACCTAGGCATTTATGTAACATCAAAAATATAAGCCCCATAAATAAGTATAGTTGAGGTTATGATAAATAAATAGTATTTTCCCACTAATTAGGTACATGCCTCTGGGAATCGATAGCTTATAGGATATATAGAACAAGATATGCCTAAGACTGTAATTTCTAACACCGTTAAGAATTTTGTAGGAAAGCTGAGATTTACCAGACGTTTTTGAAACATTTCTTATAGTGATTTATGCCTTGCCCTTCTTTGATCTTTTAATGTAATAATTCACTCAACCAATTTTTTTTTAGAATTAAGCTTCCCTTATGTTCTAAAACAGTGGTTCTCAATTGGTGGGTCATGACCCCTTTGGGGGTCAAATGACCCTTTCACAGGTGTCACCAGATATTCCGCATATCAAATATTTACAATTCGTAACAGTAGCAAAATTACAGTTATGAAGTAGCAGTGAAAATAATTTTATGGTGATGGTCACCACAACATGAGGAACTGTATTAAAGGATCACAGCATTAGGAAAGTTGAGAACCATTGTTCTAGAAGAAACTTTAACATAAGCTATTGGTTGAATGTGTTTTCCATAGTCAGCCTATTATAGTTAATATTGATCATCAGTTTGATGAAGTTTAGAAGACACAACTTCTGTTTATTTCTGTGAAGAATTTTCTAGATTAAATTTATTGAGGTTAGAAGGCCAATCTTCAAATATAGGCAGCACCACCCCCTGGCCTCTGGTCCAAGAGGACCAAATAAAAGGAGAAAGGGAGCCAAGGAGGCCATAATGTCCACCTTTCTTTCCTGGCTTTGGATACAATGTGGCAACTGCCTCACAGTTCTGCCCTGATCATTTCCTCACTTTGATGGACTGTTGTTCCAAGTGTGAGCCAAAATAAAACTTCCCTTCCCTAGATTGGCCTTTGTTGCTATGTTGTAAAAGCAACAAGGCAGGTAACTAATAAAGAATCCAGTTTGAAATCAAGTTTAGGGTTCTGTCTTTTTTAGTGAGACGTCAGCCTGTAATTTTAATTTCTTCTACATTCAAAATTTTATGAGCTTTAATCTGTTTTCCTGTCTTTCTGTATTTGGTTTGAGATTTACTTTTTACTTTAACTTCCACTTATATTCATTGTTATTACTGATAAGTCTTGGATTTGCCTTAATGATAATCTTGTCTTCCCATTTTTTTTTCATTTGCTTTTGTTTTATAGTAAACTATCTTTTTTGTATCCTTCCTCCCAACCTGTTCCCTTAGAAATAGTGTTTGGACTTTCTTTTGATGCTGAGCCTGTTGTGGTGATACACACCTCTGATTTCTCAGGAGATCTGAAAAAGAATACCAAGAGTTCAAAGCCAGCTCAGCTATTTAGTGAGATCTTGCCTCCATAAAGAGAAAGAAAAAGTTTGAAGCTAAGTAGTTATACTTTTAGACTTGACTATTAGAATCCAAGCAAAGAAAGAGGAATAGGGAAGAGGTCAAAGAGAGATAGCTGAAAGTGCACACCCTCATGACCTACTTCCTCCAACTAGGTCCATCCTCCTTCCTACCTTTTACCACCACCTTCCAATGTCACCATGTTGTTATGTATCACGGCATTAGTCTATCAGTTGGGTCAGAGACCTCATGCTATATTAATGATTGTCTGTGAAAGTACTCACCTACACACCTCAAGGGAGTCTTTTTTAATCCCCTGTGCCATTCTTAATCTATTTATGTTGACAGTCAGAATTAACTATCAGTCATGTGTATAAGAGACCCTTAATAATCACCCTGTAAGCTGGAAAGGTACCAGTCCTTAGGTGGTTTCATTTTCTTTTTTACCTAGAGATGGTAGTACTTAGAGATAGTGTTGTAGAATGAAATATATATGTAGGTTTATTTTAAGTAGTGTCCACACAGTTTCTCTGTTGTTTTTAAAAGTTGCTATCCTTACTGCTGTTGTCCTGCATTAAGGTGAACATCAAAGTATTTTTTTAATTTATTTATTTATTGCTTCAGGTTATGTCTCCATCATAGTGTCCTCTTTCCACCCCTCCCAGTCCTGCCCTCCCACCCTCTACCCCCTAACCCTTCCATCCCACTCCTCTGGAGTGGAGTGTCCCGACATAACAGTCCCCTGCCCCAGTTCAACATCAAAGTATTTCTATCAAAGAATAATAGTTTTGTTTTGTTTTTCAGTTCACTAAAATGATAGCCATGATTGTTTGCTAAAGTAAGTGCATAATCAGGCAGTTTGTAATTAGACTAACATCCAGGTTGTAATTATAGAATGTGTAGGTGTACTGTAGTTAACAGACTTCATTTCTGGTAAGAGATTTTACTTTGTGGATATATGTTTATGTGCTCAAGACAGACAGTTTCCTGGAAGGAAACTGTGGTCTCTAGTTCTTCATAAAAACATTGTCTTTAATCTTTTTCAGCTTAGAACATTGCCTTGTACAGACTGTTTCTTCAGACACTTTCTTGGCAGAAGTAAATGAAGCTTCCTTATGAGCCTGTTAAGACTTCATAGACTGTCAGTAAGATGGAAAAACTGGATATTTAATCAGGAATGTGAACATGTATTTCAGGTAGAGAATTCCAAAGATAATGAAGATAGTATTTTACAAAGAGAAATTCCTGCCCGACAGTCTCGACGAAGGTTTCGGAAAATTAACTATAAAGGAGAACGCCAAACCATAACTGATGGGGTAGATGTTAATAATTACCTTTTGGTGAGTATATATCAAGACTATTTAATGGATCCTTGATTTTCATATAAAATATCTTTACATGGTTTTTTTTTGGTCTCTTTGTTGAAGTTAAGGTAAAATAAATATACAGTTTTAAAAAGCACTTCTATATTTGACTGTTGAGTTGATTAAACATCCTCTTATCTGTGGGAATTTTGCTTTAGCTTTAATTTTACTTTAAGCAGTTAAACAAAGTAAATCTTTGCTGTAGCTTCTTGGATATACTTGTGAATTATCTTGGCTTTATAGTGACTGAATAGGATGTAGATGTAGTCTTGAGAGTGGAAACTTTTGGGTTTCTCGACACAGAGTTTCTCTGTGTAGCCCTAGCTGTCCTGGACTCACTTTGTAGACCAGGCTGGCCTCGAACTCAGAGATCCGTCTCCCAAGTGCTGGGACTAAAGGTGTGCACCACCATGCCCGGCTGGGAAGACTTTTCTTAATGTGATACAAAGGAAAGAAAACCATGGCAGTTCTTCCCTTGGCCTACGGGATTGTGAGTCACACATAAAACAGGCACTAGTTGTAAAAATATGTGTTAAAATAATAACTTTAAAAGAAGCAAATGAAACATTGGGCTTTGTAAAAGCCAGAAAAAGGAAGCTGTTGCTTTAAAAATCTTTTAATTCTGTTGTTGCAGATAACATCTTTTTAGAATGAGAAGTTAAATTAAGAAATAAAAATAATTTAGGAAGAATACACCTAAGCATTTTTAAGGGGTGATTACATAAATGTGTCTTCCAAGGAGTTGCCACCACAGTTTCAGAACTGTTAAGTTGCCCTACAGCTTTCCTCCTTTGGTCTGTGTTTAAATGACAGTATTATAGTGTTGGGAGAGTTGGTTGCAGAAATATTGACAAGAGTCTGTTCTTTTGGTTCTCAGGATTGAAATGTTCTCATTATATGGCAGGGTAGCCAGGAAGATCGTCAAGAAAGTGATTTACTACAATAAGAATGGGATTCAAAGCAGTTTTAAAGATTCAGTCACATTTGCCTAATTTCTTTAATAAAATATGTTCTCTTTCTGAAGAAAAAACATACAGGTCTCAAATTTTCAACCAATAATGGAGCCATACAAAGAAACAGTTTATTTTTAAATATACAGTTGATTTTCCTGTTATTAATTTAACTGGGTTGGGTTTTTTTGTCTTATATACAATATTTAAAAATTTTTAAACATATTTGTGATTTTTAAAAAGCTTGTATATAATTTCAGTATCTCTGAATGCTGTTAGATTTTCTTTTGCATTTTGAATGAGTGCATAGTGCTTCATTATAACAATATAATTGTTTAATTTGGATCTCTGCATATGGCCATGTGTACTTGACTTTATTAATAGAATTCAATGTTCTGTCATCACTTGCATACAGTATACATCCAACCTTTTATATATACTCTTCCTAACTTCTTGTTAATCACCATTTTATGTTCACATTGACTGTGTTCATGTTTCTGCATGGATATGTGAGGGTGCATTCACCTGTGGAAGCTAGAAGTCACATTTAAGTATTTCCCTCTGTTGCTCTATACCTTAATTTTTGAGACAGAGTTGCTCAATTAACCTAGAACTCACCATTTTATTTATTTATTTATTATTTTTGAAGTACGTTAATCATTTTTTAGTTTCTTTATTTTTATTCTATGTGCATTTCTCTCTTTTTTAATTTATTTATTACTTCAAGTTACATCTCCATCACAGTGTCCTCTTTCCACCCCTCCCAGTCTCGCCCTCCCACCCTCTACCCCCTAACCCTTCCATCCCACTCCTCTGGAGTGTAGTGTCCCTACATAACAGTCCCCTGCCCCAGTTCAGCAGTCATATGGGGGCCAAGAGCCTCCTCATACACTGGGGGCCTAAAGGCAGTACCACTAGGAAAAAGTGTCTCATTGACAGGAAAAAAAGAAAGAAAAAAAAATCTATGTCCATGTTCCCTTTGGTGCGTTGGTTGTAGTATAGATATCCTGTACTATATGGCTAAAATCTGACTATAAGTGAACAGATACCATGTGCATCCTTCTGAGTCTGGGTTAGCTCACTCAGGATGAGCTTCTCTAGTTCCATCCATTTGGCTGCAAATTGCATGATTTCGTTGTTTCTGATAGGTGAGTAGTATATTGGGAAAAAATCTTCACCAACCCCACATCTGACAGAGGGCTAATATCCAAAATTTACAAAGAACTCAAGAAATTAAATGCCAAGAAACCATTTTATTTAGATTGGCTAGCCTGTGAAACTCTTGAGATCCAAGCTTATGTATATATGTGCCTGTACCATTATTACCTTTATGGTGATAGGGAATCCAACTCAGAGCCTATGTGTACTCTGCCCACTGAACCATCCCTGCTCCCCCAAATTGGCTTTTTTTAAACTTCTCTCTCAGAGAAAGGATACATTGTCTTTCTGTATCTGCTTTGTTCACTTAAGTAATTCATTTCCATCCATCTTGCTTCAATGGACAGGATTAGTCTTCTTTACGACTGGATAGTACTGCATTTTGTTTTGTCTTTATCATTCTTTGATGGATTACCCTCATAATGCTGCACTAAACATGGTTCATGCAGCGACTCTTGTATCCCAAGGAATGGAGTCACTCACTCATAAAGATCTGTTATTAGCATGTTATCATTTTGTTTTGTTTTAGATGGGATATTGCTATGTTGCCAGGGCTGGCTTTGAATTTCTCTCTCTCTCTCTCTCTCTCTCTCTCTCTCTCTCTCTCACACACACACACACACACACACACACACACACACACACACACACAC
>CAJQZJ010032020.1:5114848-5128644 GCA_907164525.1 Lophiomys imhausi
CACACACACACACACACACACACACACACACACACACACACACACACACACTGAAATAAAAGACCACCACACCCAGCTGTTGTCAGCTTCTTGAGGTGTTTCCATACTGTCCTTCCATAATGGTTCTTCTAATAACAACTCACCTATATAGTGTGAGAGTGTCTTTTCCCTACACATCCTTGTCAGCATTTTTTTGTCTTTTTGACAGTTGACTTTCTAGGTGTCTATGATGATATCTTATTACAATTTTGATTTATTGAGTAATTATGCTAGACATCTTAAGATTATGTTTATTGATTATTGTATTCTACCTTTTGAGAAGTATTCTGATCATTTGCCCATTTTTTTCTTATTAGATTACATGGAGCTTCTCTCTGAGTTTCTTATATATTATAGATATTAACCTTATGTCATGTGAATAGTTGGAATTTTTCATATTCTCTTCACTTTATTGTTTTATTTGTTGTATAGAAAGAAGCCTTTCGTGTGTTTGTTATTTCTGTTCCTATGTTGGTAGTTTTAGGTTTATATTCAGCATTGAAGTGTGTCCTCTGTGTTTTGTGAATTTTTTCTAGTAGTTTTGGAAATTCGGGTCTTTGAGCTCTTGTACAAGTCAAGAGAGAGATACATATACCCATTTTCTTGGCAGTGTTTATTAAAAGGCTGTCATTTCAAATCCTGTCGTTTCAGAATCTTGTTGGGAAGTCGTTTGTTATAGATGTGTGGATTTTTAGTTTTTTTGAGGGAGTCATTGTCTCTTGTGTCGATCTGTGTATCTGTTCTTATACTAGTACCAGTTATTTTCTGTTCACTGTTGCTTAGTGCTCTGTTTGAAGTTGGGTGCTGTGATGCCTACCATCTGGTCAGGTCTGTTTAGAATCCTGTAGAAGACCTTCTTGTGCTGGATGTTCTTATGTTCTAAAATTTTTAGTTTTTAGTTTTTTGGTTTTCCAGACAGGGTTTCTCTGTGTAGCCCTGGCTGTTCTGGACTCACTCTGTAGACCAGGCTGGCCTTGAACTCACAGAGATCCACCTGCCTCTGCCTCCCGAGTGCTAGGATTAAAGGCGTATACCACCACGCCCGGCTTGTTCTAAAATTTTTAAGCTTAAATTTTTAGGGGCTGGAGAGATGGCTGAGTGTTTATAACGACTATTTTCTTTTGCAGAGGACCTGAGTTAGATTCCCTTCATGGTGTCTCACAGTCATCTGTAGCTCCAATTTCAGGGGTTCTAATACCCTCTTCCGGCCTCCCTGGTACGCAGGCATGCAGACAAAACACACACACACACACATATAAAATAAAAACAAATCTTTAAAAAATAAATTTTAAACTCTTTTTTAATGACATTATTCTTTTTTTAATGTTCTAAGTTTCCACTTTAATTATTCAAAAATTATAATTTAACTACAAAGCAAGAAGAAGAAAAAAATTTTTAAATGACAGTAGAAATTTGCTGCACAGGAGAACAGTAGATGAAAACCAAAGAAACCAACATTGATGTTTTAATGACATTATTCTTTCTTTTTTTTTTTTTTTTTTTGTTTTAGATGACTTCTCACTATGTTGCCCAGGCTTATCTCAAGCTGCTGGGCTTGATCATCCCAGCTCAACCTCCCTACTAGCTAGAAATATAAACACATAACCACCATGCCTAGCCTACACCATTGTTCTTCCTTGATGCATAATATTCATTATAACAATATGTGATAATTTGTTCATTGAACTCCTAATACTTGCTCATTAAATTTATTTCCAATTTTTAAAAATGATTTCCTATGAAATATCATTGTAGATATGTGTGACAATATGTTAATCACACTAGAAAAAAATTACAAGCTGGTAGTGTTGCTAA
This sequence comes from Lophiomys imhausi, assembly GCA_907164525.1. Classification (NCBI taxonomy): domain Eukaryota; kingdom Metazoa; phylum Chordata; class Mammalia; order Rodentia; family Muridae; genus Lophiomys; species Lophiomys imhausi. The sequence continues at coordinate 5,116,703 of CAJQZJ010032020.1, forward strand.
AATGAAGGGTCTTTATGCTATTTAGCATACATATATGTATATAAAGAGTACATATAATGTCTGTGTGTGTACGTGTGTGGGCACCTACATGTATGTGTGTTGCTTGTGTATTTTAGTCTCAACTTTAATGTGTTCTTTCCTCGAGTTTTTGTTTGTTTATTTTTAGTGTTGTGTCATGAGGCATAGGGTCTGTATTTCCTCTTGAGGTTTATGGTTTGCACACATGAGTCATTTGTTATCTTACTAACTTTGGTTTCCTGAATAGACGAGAGGAAGCAGTTGGTACTTAGGATTTGTTGGGTGATAACTCTGTAAGTGACATTTTTACATGTTTAGGCTTGTATGGCTGCATGCATGACGACCTGAGTTCCATCCCTAGAACCTACATTTTAAAAGTCCTAAGCTTGTAACCCTAGCAGAGTGGGAAGATAGAGACAGGTGGATCCTGGTCTCCAGGGCTCCCTGGCCAGCCAATCTACCCTGCTTTGCAAGTTCCAGGCCAGTAAAATATTTTCAAAAAATGTGGACAGCACCTAAGAACAGTATCTGAGATTATTATCTTCTGACTATAATATATACATGACACACACCACATACACGACACGCGCATGCATGAGAATGAAGTTATATTGTTTGCAGGAAAATTGCAACTGGAGAATCATATTAAGTGAATTAAGCTAGCCACAGACAAATATGTGTTTTCTCTCATTTGTGATTTTTCGATTTTATATGTTTGCATAAAATTATATATATGTACATGTTTGTGTATGTAGATATGTATGTGTATATGATTAAAATAGAAGTGAAATTGTCTAGGGGAATGGACAAATGGGAGGGAGAAACGTAAGAAGAGGGGCGCTAGAGGATGTGATGACCATTCTTGGTTGTCAACTTGACTGTGTCAAGAGTGGACTACAATCCAGAAATGGAGGGCACACGTGTGATCCAGGTCTTCAGGAAGGCAACATGCCTTTGATCAGATCTTGAGGTAGATGACACACACTTTTGATCCAGATCAGCACATGCCTTTAATCCAGATCTTGAGGCACACCCTTAACCTGGGCTATATGCTGGAGGCCTATATAAGGACAATGGAAGAAGGAAGGGTTCATTTGTTCTTCATCTGCTTGTACTCACTTATCAGCACATCCATTAGAGCTTACTTCTTCAGGATCCAGTTTACACAAAAGATCAGCTGAAACACCCAGCCTTGTGGGACTGAGTAACTAGATTATTGGACTTTCCTTTCACAGCGGGCCATTGTTGGATTAGTTGGACTGCAGCCTGTAAGTCATGCCAATAAATTCAGGTAGGTAGGTTAGGTAGGTAGGGAGGTATTTGTCCTGTAAGTTCTGTGACTCTAGAGAACCCCGACTAATACAGGGGGGAATGAATGGAAGAGAAATATGTATAACATACAGTATGTACCTGGACAAACAGTTACCAAAATTTAATTGTGAAGTTTGGGTTCACACACAAAATAGAATATAACTGAAAAAGATGGTTTATTCATGTGGAATATTTTATTGTTAACTATACAAAATACTTTAATTGGGATGTTTTAATGTATGTATATAACACTATATACATAACAGTGTATATAAATGTACTGTGATCATATTCATTCCTCCCAATGGCAGGCATAACCTCAACATGAAAATACTTTAATGTGAAGAGCGTGTAGTGCTGGAGATTGAGCTTACCACCTTCCCATCGCTAGGCTAGCACTTTTGTGACTGAGCTACATGCCCAGCCTTTATCTTACTTTTGAGACAGTCTTTTGAGCAGCCCAGGCTGTGCTCGAACTGTAGGGTTGAAACTTGCAGTCTCAGCTTTCCCAACGACTGTGATTACAGTCTGTGCCTCCACACCTCATTCTAGATGCAATATCTTTAAAATGTTTTAGTCTTTGTAACAGTTTATGTGTCTTTTTAACTTTATTAAGCTATAAATAGTAAATGACTTATACTTGAAGTACACAATTTGATATTATACACAGGCCTTTATAGTAATCAGCATGATCAAGATAAACATTTCTGTCACTCCCAAATGCTTTTGTCTCCCTTTGTATCCTTTCTTAAATACCTGTCCTTAGGCACTGTGCTTTCTCTCAGTGTTGATTAGTTTTATTTTCTAAAAGTTTATATGATGAGCCAGGCGTGATGGCACACACCTTTAATCCCAGCACTTGGGAGGCAGAAGCAGGTGGATCTCTCTGAGTTTGAGACCAGCCTGGTCTACAGAGTGAATTCCAGGACAGCCAGGGTTACATAGAGAAACCCTGTTTGAGACCAGCCTGGTCTACAGAGTGAATTCCAGGACAGCCAGGGTTACATAGAGAAACCCTGTCTTGGGCGGGGGGGGGCAACTTTATATGACTTAATATGTTAACATTATTCCTTTTGCATGTCATCTTATACTTGTTTAAGTGATTATGAGATGTATCCATATCATGTATTTAATTATTTCTCTACCTTTTTTCTGAGTAATACTCCATTGTTTCTGTATGCACAGTTTGTTTCATTTTCTACCTCTTGGTGAGTATTTAATTGTTTCAGTGTGGGGCAGTTGTGAGCATTTTTGTGTATACATCTTTATTGATATATTTTCAGCTTCCTTAAGTTAATACTTAGGAATAGGTGACTAGATCATATATTAAATGTTATATTTAATGTTACTTAAAACAAAACAAACCCAAGAACGTGTTCTCTAGGGTGCCTGCATAGTCTCTCCATAGTCTCTTCTTTGTTGTATTTTCTGTGGTCTAAGAGGAAAAATAACCTGTTCCTCCTCTTTAGCAGCACTTAATAAGTAACTTTTATTAGTGCTGTCTAGAAACTCTAATCCTTATGTACAATGAAGTTTTAAGATTTTAAGTAACCTTATTGCTATGGGAATATTCTACGTGTTTTTGTACTTTATAGCCTTTTGGACAATGCAACATCTTCTCGGACCATAGACCTTTGAGGAAGATCTATTTAGCATTTAGAAATAGCACAAAAATGTTTGTGAAAAATATTTAATGAGTAGAATCAATAATTAAGCATGTAGTAGGAGTTCTGTATCTGGATGAGCTAGTTGCCTACAGTCCTTCCACTGCTGTATGAGGGTTCAGTTCGTCTAAACACTTAGTGCTTTGATTGCTTTGCCACTAAAGCATTGGTGCCGACATCTTGCCTGTTTCCTGGGCTTTTGTAGGAGTATTTGGAACATAAAGTGCACACCTGTTGCCTAATTCTTGCTACCTGTAGATTTTTTTTCGTCAACTGTTTAAAATGGGTCTCTATTTCAGTTTCCCTGTGCCATTGTTATAAATGTTCACCACTATTTTGTTTTGACAAGTCTTACTCTATGTAGCTCTGGTTATCTTTTAATTCTGTCCTCTTGCCTCATCCATGTGCCACCCTGCCTTGATTTTCTTCATAGGACTATTACAGTATCACCCAATCTCAGTGTACAAATTGTTTTCATCCAAATTGGGGACCTTTTTTAAGTTGAAAAGTATTATATAATCTCTTCATCAAGACAAATGTAGTCATTTTTGTATTTGATTTTAAAATCTGTTCTGAACTGGTTTCCCCTTTTGCTAGCCTTGTTCTCCATATTCTCCTACTCCCTACCACTATGTTTTGGCCATGCCAAATTGTTGGTCCTTAAAAAAGCCATATTTTGCCGGGCGGTGGTGGCGCACGCCTTTAATCCCAGCACTTGGGAGGCAGAGGCAGGCGGATCTTTGCGAGTTCGAGGCCAGCCTGGTCTACAAAGTGAGTCCAGGACAGCCAGGGCTACACAAAGAAACCCTGTCTCGAAAAAAAAAAAAAAAAAAACAAAAAAAAAAAAAGCCATATTTTTATGTAAATCTCTTGTATTTTATTTTCAATCCCTATTTATTGTTTGTTGTTTTACGTAAAACCTATTCATCCTCAAGACTCAATTATATGTCATTTGCTTTTCACAAAGGCTAGGCATGCACCTGTGCTTTTCAAACACCCTATCAGATGTGCATGCTTCTTTTTTTTTAATAATTTATTTTTTATTTCTTCAAGTTACATCTCAATCACAATCCCCTCCCTACTCCCCCCTCCAGTCCCACCCTACCACCCTCCTCCCCCTCAACCCCCATCCTCTTCCCTTCTTTTTTTTTTTTTTTTTTGTAGTTTAAGGTATTTCTTTTTCCCCCCAACAGCTCTCCCTTTCAGTCCAAAAAATGGTTCTTTTACTTATAACTATAAATACAATACAAAACAACAGAAATAAATAGGCCACAATTATAAGAGTTATATGGCTTAGCATACATTCCCAATGTCCAGTCCATATGTATTTGGCACCTGACTTTAACATTCTACTATCTAAACATCTCCATGAGTTTAAAGTTCTATATCTAACTCAGCTTTCATACTAACTTGCCTCACAATTTTAAAAATATCTTCATAGATCCAGAACACCCTCTTGATTCCTAAACAACTCATAATTTAACTGTGAGACTCTAGCTATCTATTCTTCAACCACCTCAGAGACCTGAGAGGGATAAATATATCTGATTATATAGGAAGTGCAGGGCCTGCAGCTTCCAAAACTAAGAAATGACATACCAGTGGCTGTCTGGACAGTTCCCATTTTCTCTCCATACATTACAGCATCAATCTTCAGCCATTTGGCCCCATTTCTCTGACAGACATTGATTGTAGAGCAGGAATTATGAGGGACTTACCTACCCTGTCTTGGCAGAGCTAGGCTGTCAACTTATCTGCTTCCAAGTTTTGTCCTTTTTGGACAGAAGTCTGTCTACAGTTGAAGCAAGGGGTTTTTCTGGCCAAGAGAAAGGCTTACCACCAATTCAATCATCTCCCACTGGAGATTCTTCGATGCTCATCTTCTACTTGGAGTAGAATAGGGGGTGCTGTCAGGAGCTGACTGTCTCGATATCAAAAAATCTTAAGTTAAGAAAACATCTTTGAATGCCAGCATGCTTGTTCTTTACATTACATTGTTCTTGTCATAAAATGAGAGCCTCCTTTTACCCTCAGGGTGATTTTCCTGTTATAGCAACAGCACCTGTTCTTAGAGAAGTTTTCTTAGCTTTGTGTATCTTTGGTCAAGCTATGTGAGCTTTATTTTGATCTAAGTGGTTTTTGATTTATGGGTTTTGGAGTTGATGTTATATTTCTGGGGTTGTTGGTATGTTTGCATTGATAACTTACAGGTTTATTAAAGGACCTAGCCTAGTGTCTGATATTCTGTAATTCATTGTAAGTCATTCATTGTGAACACTTTCTTTCATAAGTGCATTAAAGTAAATGAAATCAAATAAGCCAATGAATGAGAATGAAAGGAGAATAAGTACAGTTAGCTTGACATTAGTGTGCACAGTGAACACACTACACTGTTCTTGCTAAATACAATATGGCAGCAGCTTCTTTATTTGCAGACACAGCCTTTCCAGTCATTTTTTGTATTTTTTGCTCCAACTGAATCCTAAATGTTCATAGCCATCCCTTACATGCTGAAAGGCTTAGTGTCACTCATTTCAGAACTCTTGATTTAGGCCTACTTCTTCTGTGTACCACATTGCCATCATTTGGATGCATGTCTTTCTCCTTCAAGTTTATTGCCTTCTCATCTTAACCTAATTATCACTGTGCTGTGTTTTAGTTTGATGTGTGCCAGAAAAGCAATACAAACTGTCTTTTGCCTTTTCCCATTTCACAGGTAGAAGATTCATTTCTAAAGATGTTAGCAACCTCAGAGCAGTAATTACTTGAACTTGAGGATGGTGGCATGGCTCAGTATGTAAAGATGCTTGGCACCAAGCCTGATGATCTAAACTCAATTAGCTGTATCTACATGATGAAGGGGGGTGCAAACTTAAGGGGTTGGAGAGATGACTCAGTGGTTCAGTGTACCAGCTGCTCTTTTCGAGGGCCCAGGTTCAGCTCCCAGCACCAATATGCAGGCTCACAACTGTTTGTAACTCCAGTTCCAGGGCATCTGATGCCTTCATGGTGCATGTACCTGCATCCAGGCAAAATTCTCATACACATAAAATTAAATTTTTTCTAATACACACACACATTGTTTTTAGAACACTTCTTGAACTTGAGCTCTTGGTAGATAGTCCACAGCCAGCGTAAGTTTGCAAACAGAGATGAGTCTGGTCCAGGGGTCTACATAATGCTACTCAGAAGAGTGCATTATTTAAAACTTGTGAAATGTGTATTACTGGAATTGTCAGTTCAACATTTTCAGACTGCATTTGCCCTTGGTAGCAGCTGGGCACATTTGTGCACTCTTTTATTCCCAGCAGTCAGAAAGGCAGAGCCAGGAAAAATCACCACAAGCTCCAGGACAGCTTGGTTTACAGAGTTGAGTCTCCCCACCCCACCCCTATCCCCTCCCCCAAAAAACCTCCTTTAGTAGTTAGTAAGGCCAGCCGTTTTACCTAAGTTTCTTACAGTTTAGACTGAAGTTCCTTTCTTATGTGACAGCAGTCTAACTTTACAGCCTTCTGGCCCCAAGCTGTTTGGATATCCCTCCTTTCTTTCAGCCTGCTCTTTTTCTCTGGGAGGCTATTACTGACCTTTTCTTAATATTAATATTGAGCTTTAAAGTCTAATTCCAGTCTTACCTTGCTTCTTGTTCTTTTTGTTCATAGTAGTGTTGTACCTTGTCCTCTGACAGACTCCTACTTAGCTCCCAAACTCCAACTTCTGACATTTCTTCATGTGTTGTACTTTCCTTTGTTGGTCCATAGTATATTACATAAGACTTATGCAGGTGCTCATACAGTTCTGTTCCACTGGAGAAACTGAATTGCCCGCTTACTGAGTTTATGGATGTAGTTCATTGGTAAAGAACATGCCTGATGTGTGCAAGTCCTAAATTCAATCCTGAGTTATATTTTATTTTTTACATAGGTTAGTTGCTTTTGTTATTTTTATATTTGAATGTTTGTATGTGTGAATGTGTGCAGACACATATGTGTCACCTCATCTCTGGGTCAGAGGACAGTCTCCACTGTTCTTGGCCACAGTCCCTTGTTCACCTGTGCATATACCAGGATAGCTGGCAACCATCAAGCTTCTGAGACTTCTTGTCTCTTCCTTCCATCTCATGTAGGAGTACTGGAGTTGGGGATGTACAATGCTCATCTTCAGTTTGTAGAAGCAAAGCTCAGTACCTCATGCTTGCATAGCACTTTACCCACTGAGCCATCTTCTCAATCCAGTTGCTTTGTTTTAAATAGAGTATAATAGTAAACATTTTCATATGTCTTGAGTTGAATTTTTAATTATTACCTTGAGTTAAGTTCCAAGAGTAACCCTGAACCAATAAACATGACACATCTTGATTTTATCAAAGTAAGCACTAAATGTACCTTTGACCTGAAACAAATCTCTGAAATATCAGACATCATTAATGCTAAGTCATTTTATAGAAATGTGACTGAATCAAATACAAATCTACATATTGTTTAGAAGTTTAAAAATTAGTTGTTGCTTGAGTACTTTAGTTATGAAATTGAGTTCCTTTTTCTTAGTAGTCCTGTTGTCTGCCAGTGTGGACATCTAACTGTGCTTTGTCATCTTAAGTGGATCTCAAGCCCCTCAATAGAGATGTCTTTTATTAGTCATTAGTCTTTTAGTAAAGACTTTTGCTTTTTTTTTAACTTTGTTTTCCATATGTACAAGTGTAATTTTTCTGGTGCTTTTTACCTTAATAAATTTCAAGGATCTCTCTTCCCCCCCTCTCTCACTCCCTCACTCCCTCACTCACTCTCTCATTCACTGCTATCTCTCCTAGTAGAATCTGGTTCACTGTCCTGGAAAGTAACAGTTCTTGATAGGAGGTATATTAAGGAAATTAAGGTGTGGTCCTCAAAGCTGGAGGTGGTGCCTGCAAAGTGACTTAAAGGTATTTTTATTAACACAGATCTTTATGTAGGGTGGTGCTAACTGCCTATATAGCCTACCTTTTAAATTTTTTGTCAATTAAAAAAATTTCCAAAATATTTTAATATTCATAGTGTGCTACGTGTTTGCCTCTTCTAGTTTTTCTTCTGTTATCAAACAAGTCTTATGTATAAATTAGTAGATGACTGGTTTTTTCCTTAGGATTAATACATAGAAATTAAAGTAGTAGTATTGTAATTGTTTTTATTACTCGGTATACATGAACTTTAGTAGTGTTGGAAGGAAGACAGCCAGGCAATACTGTGTCTTCTGGGGCAGTTTCTGCTTCCCTAAGGATGACACTCTTGTGGACCCAGAATGAGAATATCATACTTGTGACTGTTTGCACAGCAATTGCTAAAGAAAGCTCTTTTGATAATTGTTTAAACTATCAGGTATCAGTGTATGTCAGCAGTCTAGGGATGATTTTTGTCAGCATTCCAGGTAGACAAGTATAACGGCTCCTTCAAATTCATGTTGCTTGTTACTGCTTTTCAGTGAACTATGTTCCCTATTCAGTTTTCACAATACTAGAAAATGATGTATTAAAATTAGAGGTAATAGTGTGTTCTGGTTTGGAAAAAGTATTCTTGGCAGTTTAATTTTAAAATGAGATTTTATTTTCTTGCTTGGTGATTTTAAAATTATTAGACAGATTTTGTCTTTTAAAAGAAATACTATCTTAAAACTATATTCGTAATAATATATACTTGGCTGACTTCTATGTGCAAAATATGTTCTTTTCTGTATATATTTAAAAGGCCTGGTATAGCTGCCTTGGGTAGGCAAAGTAGAAGCATGTTGATGCCTTTTATTGTTCCTTCAGTTTCACTGATTCTAATTATAGAAGCTTACATCACCTTCGTTGATGCTAACAGCTTTCCTCTCCTCCTTGTTCTTTCTTCCTCAATCACTCCCTAAGGATATATCATATTTCAGACATATGGACTTCTAGTGGTTTTGACAAAAGATTTTTGATAGCATGCAGGCAATCAGTGAATACATGTCACAGTGTGCCAGAACGCTGATTCTTATAAATATAAAGGGGAAGCTTTGATAATCTGACTTCATTTCTTTTAGGAATGATGAAGAGTATATCAGACAAGCCTTTTGAAGGCAGAAATTACAAAGGGACAACATTAATAATTAGAGTTAATTGTTTTTATAGATACAGATTCATTTCTCTGAAGCATGGAAAGGAAAGAGCATGGGACAGTATGAGGTGACTCTACAGCTAGCATGCTGTCACTGACATTGCATCCTTGAGCTGATTTTCAGGGTTAAACTCTTTCAGTGGGATTTTCTATCAAAAGTCAGTATGTTTTAACAGTTTATATTTCTAAAACCAAATGCTTACATAAAATGCACAAATAGCTGTCCATTTTATTTTGTAAAATGACAGTTTTACTTTTGTTACTCTGTTTTGGCATTTGGCATCTCTAAATTTGCTTGTATAGTTTTACTGTACAAGCATTTGTACATGTGCATATGAGAGGAGTAAATTACATGCCTATGTCTGAAATTAGTGCAAATCTGGTTTTGTTTTTCATATTACCTCATAGGTGTGTTACCTTTTCTTTGTTCATGATAAGCTTTTCCCTGTTCTTTTTTAGTGTCATCAGTAATTTGAAATTAAAAGGTAGCATGTCTTTAGTATTAACTATTAGAACCTTATCTTTGGGGGTTTTATGAATGATAATTTCTAATACTGCAGTTTATGTTTTGCTTATAAATTATGTATTCAGATAACAAATTTTAGCAACTAGATCATTTTCATATTTATAAAAACTGTTTTGTAACTTTTAGAAACTTTGCTTGATCTCACAGTAGTCAAATGCCCCTTTTAAGGCTAAAGATTAGTATTTCATAGGTAGGGAAATGTGTTCTTCAGTACATAGCCTGTAGTGATGATTCTAGACTGCGTGAATCAGGACTCCCTCCCTCACTGTACTGACTTCATTTGATGATGAAGTGAGGTCATGATAAATTCTAAACATGATATTCATGAAAAATAATTGATTCGCCTAGTCATTTATTTTGGTTTTTTAACAAATTAACTGATCTTGTTTGTATCAGTAACTAATTAAAAGGTTAGTTACTGAATGTGAAGAGACAATGGGGAGAAATGTCAGCAGACTGCTTGTAGAGTATGTAGTCCACATGCTGAGTAGAGTTTGGCCTGTTGGTTTCTTCTCCTTGTATTGTTAACCCAGGAGGTTTTGCATGATAGGTTCACCATGCCAGTTTCTGGAATAGAAAATACTGTGATAATTGGTAGAAAAACGTGATGTCATCTTTACTTATAAGCCAGCCAAACTGGGGAATGGGGAGGAGAGAGAGAATATTTTGTGTTTATTGGGATCCATGTGTACTCCAGTAGGTCTGACATATGGCGTTAGTAGATTGCATTTTACTCTCGGAGCAGCAGCTAAGAGATGACTGTCTCCTTACCCAGCTTGAGGTCCTCCTTTGTCAGAGGTAACAGCATGATTTATAAAAGGGAACAAGGAGCCACTGCAGATTTTGCTTTTGATTGACTGTCATTTATCCTACCAATACATACATAAATAATTATAGTCTGGCATTATAATTAAAATAATTCTTGAGTCCTGTTACTAATTTTTGTGTTTAGTACATTTCTTTAGGAAATGTATCTTTAGCAAAAATATTTAACGACATTTTTTTGTTTAAAAAGTGAATGCTTTTCATTTGTACTTAGTTTTATTTTTGAAATTCCAACTTACAGTTTAATTCATTAAATTGGGGGAAAAACTTTAGTTCTTGAAAGTCAGTCTCCAAATATATCATGGTTTCCATTTAAGGAACTAGTGTTTATTTGAACTTGTAAGAACAAATTTTGTATTTCAGTGCAAATTTTGTGGGAAAGGACTGGGTTTTTTAAGAAAACAATTCATAGGCTTTTAAACAATTGTATTTTGTAAATATGGCACATGTGCTCAGTGTAAGAAAATTACTACATTAAATTCTAGTTGTGTAAGGAGCAACATGATTCAGATTGGGAGCATAGTGTTGTTTGGAAAGTAAGAGACTTTGCCAATTGAGGAACTCCCGTGCCTGTGTGTGTGCTGTTGTGTTAATAAGAAGTAGCTTCAGCAGTAAGCAGAACCTTTGATTACAGCACCTGTTTCTCAGGCAATATCTCCTTGTATGTTGCACACTCCCTCTCCTCAAAAGTATTATCTAAGTAGAGGAACCTAGTTCTATTATTTATTCACTGACTGCTAGTCTCGCAGCTTTGCTGCCTGAAGTTATACCTGTCTATACTTTGTAAATGGACTTTAGCCATTGGGGGGCACTGTTAGGAGATGAAGTGCTAGATGGGTGGATAAGCAGTGGGTGCCTTGTAGCAGAAGCATAGAGGAAAGAAAGGATGGGTGCTTTTCTTATTGGAGAGGGTGTGGCAAAAATTTTTTCTGTAAGTTTTAAAGAAAAAAATGTGACAGCTTCCTTTTATTCCATACTCCTATCAGAAGCAGGTTTAATTGTTTCCTTTTCTGATTCATTTTATGTTTTGTAAGCTGTCTCTTTCTAGGAATTGCAGAATGGGCTACAGTAAAGTACCATATTATATAGATTATTCTTCCTCAAAGGAATTGGTGCACATTGTGCCTGTATGGTCCCCCCACCCTTGCAAAAGGATTGTTTTTATTTAAATCTGTTTACATAGAAATCTTGCTTTTGCTTAAATATATTTATATATAAATCTTAGTGCCTGTTTTATTTTTAATGTTAATCCAGTGTGGGCTTGAAGGTTACACCTTCAGAACATTCATTCAATAAATAACAAGTTTTATGCAAAAATCCATACATTGGTGGTGTTAAAATTACTTTGATGTGACATCTAACTATAAAACAAATAGGTACACTAGCTAATTTTTTTTCTTTTTATCTTACAGAATTTAGCTTGCCAGAATGTCTCTCAGAAGTGTGTGTGTGTGTGTGTGTGTGTGTGTGTGTGTGTGTGTGTGTGTG